>WOVY01006862.1:0-18629 GCA_013436015.1 Rhipicephalus annulatus | reverse complement strand
CGGTGTTGGAAATTGTTTGAAACCTCCCGCGCGAATAGCGCGCGCACCAAGAGACGGAGAACGACGAGGAAGAAGATGAGAGCAAGGAAATAGAACACGCTCTTTGACCATGGATGCTGGCGTCTGCGTCTCCCTTCATTTAGTGCCTTTAATCGCCGAAGCGTGGTTTTCCCACATCGATTTTTGGTGCCGAAACCCGGGAATCAAGCCTACAAACGACCCGAGCCTTTCATTCCTGGGTGGGTGAGCTGCGCTACGAGCTAGACCGACATGGAGCGAGCGAAGAGCAAGGCGGGCCTCGCGGCGATCGATGAACACGAGAATCATCAACGAGGTCAACCAGGTGCTCCAGTCCAATGAGTTCGAGCTTTCTTGGACTTCGAATGCTGCACGGCCGCCCTACGCGCCAGCAACGTGGAACTTAAAGCCTTGAACAACGAGGTTGAAACCCTGATCACTGACGACCTGGCGGCAGACGACTATGAGGTGGTCATGCAATACGATGACGCCGCTAACAGTACTCTGGCGTTGCTCGAGCACCACATTGAAGTTCTGAAGACTTCTGCTACGCCGGCGTCGTCTACAACTCCAGCCATGGGCGCAAGGACCTGTTGAGGGTGCCACCGAGCGAGCATGACGACTTCCACAACGTGAGTTCGGCGCACGACTTCCCAAGCTGGAGCTTCTTCGTTTCGATGGAAACGTGATCAAGTGGCAACCCTTTTGGGATATGTTCCTGCACTCCGTGCACGAGAACCCAAGGCTGTCCAACACAGACCGGTTTCACTACTTGGCCTCACTTCTAGATGGACCTGCAGCTCAGGCCGTCGCCGGTATTCAGGTGACAGATTCTTGTTACGATGACGCGCTGGAAATTTTGAAACGTCGGTTTGGCAACAAGAAAGTCATTGAGCAGAAGTACTTAGGAAATTTGCGCACGCTCAAACCAGTGAAATTAGCGAGTGATGTCACTGCTCTGCGCAAGCTTTTCGACACAGTTCAACTAAACAGGAGGGGACTGCGTAGTCTTGGAATCACGGAGTCATCCTACGCGGCTATGCTGAATGAAGTTCTGCTCAAAGTCATACCAGCTGACATTGTCGTAGAATACTTCAAAAAAGAAAGTATGGAGAACACGACGGAAACGAGCCAGGCTTCATCTGATCAGGAACTTGAGCAGCTGATGAAATTTCTCCGCATCGAAGTTGAATGTCGAGAAAAGAGTTCTTTAGTGAACAATTTGCCAACGACATCGAACAACAGCGTACCTGTATTAAATAGATCATTCAAGAAGCAGTCCGCGACTCCTACAGCATCCGTTCTTCAAAACAAGACACTATCTTCCCCCTCGTCCTGTTTTTTCTGCGCTGCTACCGATCACAAGACAGAGGACTGCACGAGTGACATGACTCTGGCCGAGAAGCGCAACAAACTTGTAACAGACGGTCGATGCTTCCGGTGCACGTCAAAAGGACATCTGGTCCGCAATTGCCGGCGGAGAGTGCACTGCCAAGCATGCAAGCGCAGACACGCCTCCTCGATGTGCAATGCTAGTAGCTCTGAAACACCATCAGTGACTAATGCTCAGAAGAAACCGAATGCTACGGTGCAAGTTTCCACTCAGAGAGCTTCAGTTCCCCGACTCATCAATGATGTTCTTCTCCAGACTTTTCGAGCTTGGGTAACGACTTCATCTCATTGTTGCTATATACGCGGTGTTCTCGACAATGGAAGCCAGCGAACGTTCGTCACTGAGAGCGTCGCTTCCAAGCTAAGTCTACCTGCTGTTGCCGAGACCGAACTCGCCATCAGTGCGTTTGGTAGAGCGAGCGACCCAACCCGACGATTCAAAATGGTCAAGATCACGCTCCGCAGTCAGCACGACGACCTAACCATTGACATTGAGGCCATAGTGGTGCCCTTTATTTGCGAGGAGATGATTGAAGCACCAAGGCAGAGTCGTCTTCTTCAAGCCATCGCAGCGGAGGGGAAACATCTGGCTGACGCAGTCGTTTACCCGAGTGTAGATTGTGAGCCAGGTGTGAGTGTCCTCATTGGATCGGACCAGCTTTGGAAGTTGATGCCCAACACGAGTGAAGTGAGGTGGGATGAAGAAAACCCTGCCTTACTCGCCATTAACACAAAGATGGGCTGGACTCTCCAAGGCCCCTTATCTGGTGGTGGAAGCACGAGTAACAAAGCAAGCACCCAAGTATGTGTTCTTCGAACAGGTTCCCACGAAGACGACCAGATCGCCTTCCCATTACAAAGATTTTGGGACCTCGATGCTATCGGAATTGCCGACACGCCGACGTCTCAGTGCAACGCAGATATTTTGGAAGAATTCAACAACACTACCAAGCTTCGGAAAGGACGCTATGAGGTTGCGTTGCCATGGAAATCACCTCTCGTCGACATGGCCAACAATCGCAAAGTAGCCCTTTCGAGGCTCCATGGACTCGTCAAGCGGCTGTCACCAAACGACGAAGCCATGAGAGCCTACGATAAGGCTATCAGGCAGTATGAGGTGGACGGTCATGCTGAAAAAGTTGAAGATGCCCCTTATTGTACACAGCACCTATACTACATGCCGCATCGAGAGGTAATCCGCGAAACATCTACGACGACGAGACTTCGCGTAGTCTTCGACGCATCATCGCATGCATCAGGAGCTTGTTCTCTCAACGAACAACTCGAAAAAGGTCCTAATCTGAATGCCGACCTTTTCAAGGTTTTGATCCGGTTTCGCCTTTTCGCCATCGGAATTACAGCAGACGTGCAGAAGGCGTTTCTACAAATCAGCATTCGAGAAGAAGACAGAGATGCTCTTCGTTTCTTGTGGTTTGAAGGGCTACCAATGTCAGGCAGACCACTGCCAAAAATACAAGAAATGCGAATGACCAGAGTTCCATTCGGCACCTCCGCAAGCCCTTTCCTATTATCTGCAACGTTGAAATACCATTTCGATCACGTTGAACAAATTTACCAAGTAACGGCCGCAAAACTGAAGGCAAGCTTCTACGTCGATGACCTAGTTTTCGGAGCTTCAACGACAAAAGAAGCGCTACAACTCTACGAAGAGACGAAGGCCATAATGGAGCTGGCCGGAATGAAAATGCAGAAGTGGTCAACAAACTGCGACCTGTTAAGAGAGAAGCTCAAGCAAGCAGGAGAGACGTCAGCTGAGCAGGTCACACAATCTAAGGTTCTTGGGCTATCCTGGAACTACACCGACGACACCATTTCGGTGAAATTTGACTCTGTGACGAAAGTCTTAAAAGCGGGACTTTGTACCAAGCGAACTGTGCTTCAGGCTTCATCACGAATTTTCGACCCCTTGGGACTGCTAGCACCGTTCACCATTCGAGTTAAAATACTTTTTCAGAAGATATGGATGCAAGGACTCGACTGGGAAAGCGTTCTCCCCGAGACATTGAAGATCGAGTGGGACAAGTGGACTGTCGAACTTCAAGACCTCAAAGACTTTAGAACCAAGAGGTATCAACTAGACAACATCAGCCCTGATAAAAGCACTCACCAGCTGCATATATTCACGGACGCTAGCCCGTGTGCCTACGGAGTGGTGGCATACATACGAGTGGAAGACAGTACTGGAGCGGTTCGACTCCAGCAGCTGCTCGCTAAGTCTCGGGTCGCTCCAATCAAGGGTCTCACTTTACCACGCCTGGAACTCGTCGCTGCAGTTCTTGGAGCTCGACTTCTTAAGCTACTCGTGGATACTTTGCCACACACAAATATAGAATACTTCTGCTGGACCGACTCCCAAGTTTGCTTGAGTTGGATCAAGTCTACAGCCACCAAGTGGAAGCCCTTCGTTTGTAACAGGGTAATTGAGATCCAAGGGCTCACAGACCCGAGTCGCTGGAGACATTGCTCTGGAAAGACAAACCCAGCCGATTTAGTTACAAGAGGGATATCAGCGCATCACCTTTGTACTAGCGATTTATGGTGGCATGGGCCTGACTGGCTATCTGGTACCCAAGAAACGTGGCCGGCAAGTGAAGCTGGTCCTCATGAGTCAACGGATGAAATATGTAGATCAAACGACGAAGACACAACAATTTTGGCTTGTCAATGCTCGCAAGCAGAGCCACTTTTCGAGCTCGACAAGTACAGCAGCTGGATACGAGTTGTTAGAATCACAGCTTGGATTCGAAGATTTATTCACAATTGTCGAGTGCACACCAGTCGTCGTCTGATGGGCCCACTCACTGCCCCTGAGATAAAAGAAGGCGAGTTTACATGGATGAAGAATGCGCAAGCGGAAGCCTTTAGTATAGAACTCGCCTCATTGTTAAAAAACCAACCACTATCTAAGGCATCCCGAATTCGTGATCTGCATCCATTCCTGGACAATGATGGGATTTTAAGAATCAAGACCCGGCTTGACAACGTAAAAACATCAGAATACGTGAGGTGCCCGATTCTACTACCAGCTGACCACCGCTGCACATACCTCATCATCGACCGCACGCACCGGCGCCTGCTGCACAGTGGTGTAAACGATACCCTTTCAGAGCTACGCGAGTGTTTTTGGGTGATTAAGGGCCGCCAGTGTGTGAAAAAAGTGCTCTCTAGGTGCAAAGTGTGTGCTAGATACAAGCTCCAACCTGCAACAGCCCCTACCGCACCACTGCCGACCGACAGGGTTAAGAGATCACACCCTTTTCAAGTTGTGGGTGTTGACTTTGCTGGTCCAGTTTTTGTGAAAGGAACCAGTCCCGTGAAGGCCTATATCGTTATTTTTACGTGTGCCGTCGTTCGGGCGATCCATTTGGAGTTGTGCTCCGATATGACGGCGGGGTCATTTTTAATGGCTTTCCGTCGGTTTGTGTCGCGACGCGGCTTGCCTAGTGTTATTTATTCCGACAATGCTCTAGCTTTCATGCTGCCAGTCGCGACTTAAAAGTGATGTACAGAGCTTTGAGGGACTTCCAAGTACAGGACTTTTGCTCTACTAACCACATTACCTGGAAATTCATTGCAGAACGTGGTCCTTGGTGGGGTGGATTTTGGGAGAGGATGATTCGCACTGTTAAAAGCTGCCTACGGAAAATTCTAGGGAAAGGTTGCTTTGATTTCGAGCAGCTTGTGACCATTCTTGCCGAAGTAGAAAATGTAGTGAATTCTAGGCCATTAACGTACCTCTCCGCTGACGCTACCGATCCAGCTGTACTTACACCTTCGCACTTTCTAACCGGTAGGAAGTCTACTACACTGCCTAGTGATAATACTGCTGAAACGTCGGGAACTCGCTCCGATACTTTAAAGCATTGGAAGTACAGGCAGCAAATAGTGGCTGATTTTTGGAAGCGTTGGTATAAAGACTACCTCTTGTGCTTGAGGAGTGCACACATTAGGCGAGTACAGCCTTGCAACCAGCTTAAGGTTAACGATGTAGTCGTCATTAAGGAAGACAAGGTGCCCATAACTTTTTGGAAAGTTGGTAGAGTTACGGACGTGTACTTATCAAGTGATAATCACGTTAGAGCCTGCAAGATTGTCTTGGCAGGAGGTACGGAAGTTACGAGGCCAGTACAACTTTTATGCCCGTTGGAGCTGGGCGATTGAACTTTCGGGCGCGGAGGATGTTGGAAATTGTTTGAACCTCCCGCGCGAATAGCGCGCGCACCAAGAGACGGAGAACGACGAGGAAGAAGATGAGAGCAAGGAAATAGAACACGCTCTTTGACCATGGATGCTGGCGTCTGCGTCTCCTTCATTTAGTGCCTTTAATCGCCGAAGCGTGGTTTTCCCACACACTGCATCTCACTAGGTGACAACGTTTAATGCGGTTTTATGACGGCTCATATCTTAACCTAACCAAACCTTCGCACTTGTATCTAAAAACGCTCTATTACACTGTTTCCTTCACAATTACGATATTTGCATGACCTCACAGTTTTCCCCAACTTAGTACAGTACAGAACGCTGTATCTCGCTCAATTACATCGTTCTTTAAGGTTTCAGAATGCTTGCATGCGCTTTCATAGCAGTTTCGCACTTGTAACGGTACAAGACGCAGTATCTGGCTTGTTCATGCCGTTTTGTGTGCTTTCACAATATTTCACCTATCGCAGGTTCGTACTCGCAATAAAACAACACTATCTCGTTAGATGACGTCGTTTTGGTGGTTTCACGACGCTACCTAGCTTAAACTAACCTAACCTAACCTAACCTAACCTTCAGCACTTCTATCGTTAGAAAACGTTTTACTCGCTACTTTACAATGCTTTCTGCAACATTACGACGGTTTCATGCGCTTTCACATTAGATATCGCTGTTTCCGACTTGTAATGGTGAAAAACACTGCATCTCACTAGGTGACAAGCGTTTAATGCGGTTTTATGACGGTTCATATCTTAACCTAACCAAACCTTCGCACTTGTATCTAAAAACGCTCTATTACACTGTTTCCTTCACAATTACGATATTTGCATGACCTCACAGTTTTTCACCAACTTAGTACAGTACAGAACGCTGTATCTCGCTCAATGACATCGTTCTTTAAGGTTTCACGATGCTTGCATGCGCTTTCATAGCAGTTTCGCACTTGTAACGGTACAAGACGCAGTATCTGGCTTGTTCATGCCGTTTTGTGTGCTTTCACAATATTTCACCTATCGCAGGTTCGTACTCGCAATAAAACAACACTATCTCGTTAGATGACGTCGTTTTTGGTGGTTTCACGACGCTACCTAGCTTAACCTAACCTAACCTAACCTAACCTAACCTTCACACTTCTATCGTTAGAAAACGTTTTACTCGCTACTTTACAATGCTTTCTGCAACATTACGACGGTTTCATGCGCTTTCACATTAGATATCGCTGTTTCCGACTTGTAATGGTGAAAAACACTGCATCTCACTAGGTGACAGCGTTTAATGCGGTTTTATGACGGTTCATATCTTAACCTAACCAAACCTTCGCACTTGTATCTAAAAACGCTCTATTACACTGTTTCCTTCACAATTACGATATTTGCATGACCTCACAGTTTTTCACCAACTTAGTACAGTACAGAACGCTGTATCTCGCTCAATGACATCGTTCTTTAAGGTTTCACGATGCTTGCATGCGCTTCATAGCAGTTTCGCACTTGTAACGGTACAAGACGCAAGTATCTGGCTTGTTCATGCCGTTTTGTGTGCTTTCACAATATTTCACCTATCGCAGGTTCGTACTCGCAATAAAACAACACTATCTCGTTAGATGACGTCGTTTTTGGTGGTTTCACGACGCTACCTAGCTTAAACTAACCTAACCTAACCTAACCTTCACACTTCTATCGTTAGAAAACGTTTTACTCGCTACTTTACAATGCTTTCTGCAACATTACGACGGTTTCATGCGCTTTCACATTAGATATCGCTGTTTCCGACTTGTAATGGTGAAAAACACTGCATCTCACTAGGTGACAGCGTTTAATGCGGTTTTATGACGGTTCATATCTTAACCTAACCAAACCTTCGCACTTGTATCTAAAAACGCTCTATTACACTGTTTCCTTCACAATTACGATATTTGCATGACCTCACAGTTTTTTCACCAACTTAGTACAGTACAGAACGCTGTATCTCGCTCAATGACATCGTTCTTTAAGGTTTCACGATGCTTGCATGCGCTTTCATAGCAGTTTCGCACTTGTAACGGTACAAGACGCAGTATCTGGCTTGTTCATGCCGTTTTGTGTGCTTTCACAATATTTCACCTATCGCAGGTTCATACTCGCAATAAAACAACACTATCTCGTTAGATGACGTCGTTTTTGGTGGTTTCACGACGCTACCTAGCTTAAACTAACCTAACCTAACCTAACCTAACCTTCGCACTTCTATCGTTAGAAAACGTTTTACTCGCTACTTTACAATGCTTTCTGCAACATTACGACGGTTTCATGCGCTTTCACATTAGATATCGCTGTTTCCGACTTGTAATGGTGAAAAACACTGCATCTCACTAGGTGACAGCGTTTAATGCGGTTTTATGACGGTTCATATCTTAACCTAACCAAACCTTCGCACTTGTATCTAAAAACGCTCTATTACACTGTTTCCTTCACAATTACGATATTTGCATGACCTCACAGTTTTTCACCAACTTAGTACAGTACAGAACGCTGTATCTCGCTCAATGACATCGTTCTTTAAGGTTTCACGATGCTTGCATGCGCTTTCATAGCAGTTTCGCACTTGTAACGGTACAAGACGCAGTATCTGGCTTGTTCATGCCGTTTTGTGTGCTTTCACAATATTTCACCTATCGCAGGTTCGTACTCGCAATAAAACAACACTATCTCGTTAGATGACGTCGTTTTTGGTGGTTTCACGACGCTACCTAGCTTAACTAACCTAACCTAACCTAACCTAACCTTCACACTTCTATCGTTAGAAAACGTTTTACTCGCTACTTTACAATGCTTTCTGCAACATTACGACGGTTTCATGCGCTTTCACATTAGATATCGCTGTTTCCGACTTGTAATGGTGAAAAACACTGCATCTCACTAGGTGACAGCGTTTAATGCGGTTTTATGACGGTTCATATCTTAACCTAACCAAACCTTCGCACTTGTATCTAAAAACGCTCTATTACACTGTTTCCTTCACAATTACGATATTTGCATGACCTCACAGTTTTTCACCAACTTAGTACAGTACAGAACGCTGTATCTCGCTCAATGACATCGTTCTTTAAGGTTTCACGATGCTTGCATGCGCTTTCATAGCAGTTTCGCACTTGTAACGGTACAAGACGCAGTATCTGGCTTGTTCATGCCGTTTTGTGTGCTTTCACAATATTTCACCTATCGCAGGTTCGTACTCGCAATAAAACAACACTATCTCGTTAGATGACGTCGTTTTTGGTGGTTTCACGACGCTACCTAGCTTAAACTAACCTAACCTAACCTAACCTAACCTTCACACTTCTATCGTTAGAAAACGTTTTTACTCGCTACTTTACAATGCTTTCTGCAACATTACGACGGTTTCATGCGCTTTCACATTAGATATCGCTGTTTCCGACTTGTAATGGTGAAAAACACTGCATCTCACTAGGTGACAGCGTTTAATGCGGTTTTATGACGGTTCATATCTTAACCTAACCAAACCTTCGCACTTGTATCTAAAAACGCTCTATTACACTGTTTCCTTCACAATTACGATATTTGCATGACCTCACAGTTTTTCACCAACTTAGTACAGTACAGAACGCTGTATCTCGCTCAATGACATCGTTCTTTAAGGTTTCACGATGCTTGCATGCGCTTTCATAGCAGTTTCGCACTTGTAACGGTACAAGACGCAGTATCTGGCTTGTTCATGCCGTTTTGTGTGCTTTCACAATATTTCACCTATCGCAGGTTCGTACTCGCAATAAAACAACACTATCTCGTTAGATGACGTCGTTTTTGGTGGTTTCACGACGCTACCTAGCTTAAACTAACCTAACCTAACCTAACCTAACCTTCACACTTCTATCGTTAGAAAACGTTTTACTCGCTACTTTACAATGCTTTCTGCAACATTACGACGGTTTCATGCGCTTTCACATTAGATATCGCTGTTTCCGACTTGTAATGGTGAAAAACACTGCATCTCACTAGGTGACAGCGTTTAATGCGGTTTTATGACGGTTCATATCTTAACCTAACCAAACCTTCGCACTTGTATCTAAAAACGCTCTATTACACTGTTTCCTTCACAATTACGATATTTGCATGACCTCACAGTTTTTCACCAACTTAGTACAGTACAGAACGCTGTATCTCGCTCAATGACATCGTTCTTTAAGGTTTCACGATGCTTGCATGCGCTTTCATAGCAGTTTCGCACTTGTAACGGTACAAGACGCAGTATCTGGCTTGTTCATGCCGTTTTGTGTGCTTTCACAATATTTCACCTATCGCAGGTTCGTACTCGCAATAAAACAACACTATCTCGTTAGATGACGTCGTTTTTGGTGGTTTCACGACGCTACCTAGCTTAAACTAACCTAACCTAACCTAACCTAACCTTCGCACTTCTATCGTTAGAAAACGTTTTACTCGCTACTTTACAATGCTTTCTGCAACATTACGACGGTTTCATGCGCTTTCACATTAGATATCGCTGTTTCCGACTTGTAATGGTGAAAAACACTGCATCTCACTAGGTGACAGCGTTTAATGCGGTTTTATGACGGTTCATATCTTAACCTAACCAAACCTTCGCACTTGTATCTAAAAACGCTCTATTACACTGTTTCCTTCACAATTACGATATTTGCATGACCTCACAGTTTTTCACCAACTTAGTACAGTACAGAACGCTGTATCTCGCTCAATGACATCGTTCTTTAAGGTTTCACGATGCTTGCATGCGCTTTCATAGCAGTTTCGCACTTGTAACGGTACAAGACGCAGTATCTGGCTTGTTCATGCCGTTTTGTGTGCTTTCACAATATTTCACCTATCGCAGGTTCGTACTCGCAATAAACAACACTATCTCGTTAGATGACGTCGTTTTTGGTGGTTTCACGACGCTACCTAGCTTAAACTAACCTAACCTAACCTAACCTAACCTTCGCACTTCTATCGTTAGAAAACGTTTTACTCGCTACTTTACAATGCTTTCTGCAACATTACGACGGTTTCATGCGCTTTCACATTAGATATCGCTGTTTCCGACTTGTAATGGTGAAAAACACTGCATCTCACTAGGTGACAGCGTTTAATGCGGTTTTATGACGGTTCATATCTTAACCTAACCAAACCTTCGCACTTGTATCTAAAAACGCTCTATTACACTGTTTCCTTCACAATTACGATATTTGCATGACCTCACAGTTTTTCACCAACTTAGTACAGTACAGAACGCTGTATCTCGCTCAATGACATCGTTCTTTAAGGTTTCACGATGCTTGCATGCGCTTTCATAGCAGTTTCGCACTTGTAACGGTACAAGACGCAGTATCTGGCTTGTTCATGCCGCTTTTGTGTGCTTTCACAATATTTCACCTATCGCAGGTTCGTACTCGCAATAAAACAACACTATCTCGTTAGATGACGTCGTTTTTGGTGGTTTCACGACGCTACCTAGCTTAAACTAACCTAACCTAACCTAACCTAACCTTCACACTTCTATCGTTAGAAAACGTTTTACTCGCTACTTTACAATGCTTTCTGCAACATTACGACGGTTTCATGCGCTTTCACATTAGATATCGCTGTTTCCGACTTGTAATGGTGAAAAACACTGCATCTCACTAGGTGACAGCGTTTAATGCGGTTTTATGACGGTTCATATCTTAACCTAACCAAACCTTCGCACTTGTATCTAAAAACGCTCTATTACACTGTTTCCTTCACAATTACGATATTTGCATGACCTCACAGTTTTTCACCAACTTAGTACAGTACAGAACGCTGTATCTCGCTCAATGACATCGTTCTTTAAGGTTTCACGATGCTTGCATGCGCTTTCATAGCAGTTTCGCACTTGTAACGGTACAAGACGCAGTATCTGGCTTGTTCATGCCGTTTTGTGTGCTTTCACAATATTTCACCTATCGCAGGTTCGTACTCGCAATAAAACAACACTATCTCGTTAGATGACGTCGTTTTTGGTGGTTTCACGACGCTACCTAGCTTAAACTAACCTAACCTAACCTAACCTAACCTTCGCTCTTCTATCGTTAGAAAACGTTTTACTCGCTACTTTACAATGCTTTCTGCAACATTACGACGGTTTCAATGCGCTTTCACATTAGATATCGCTGTTTCCGACTTGTAATGTTGAAAAACACTGCATCTCACTAGGTGACAGCGTTTAATGCGGTTTTATGACGGTTCATATCTTAACCTAACCAAACCTTCGCACTTGTATCTAAAAACGCTCTATTACACTGTTTCCTTCACAATTACGATATTTGCATGACCTCACAGTTTTTCACCAACTTAGTACAGTACAGAACGCTGTATCTCGCTCAATGACATCGTTCTTTAAGGTTTCACGATGCTTGCATGCGCTTTCATAGCAGTTTCGCACTTGTAACGGTACAAGACACAGTATCTGGCTTGTTCATGCCGTTTTGTGTGCTTTCACAATATTTCACCTATCGCAGGTTCGTACTCGCAATAAAACAACACTATCTCGTTAGATGACGTCGTTTTTGGTGGTTTCACGACGCTACCTAGCTTAAATTAACCTAACCTAACCTAACCTTCGCTCTTCTATCGTTAGAAAACGTTTTACTCGCTACTTTACAATGCTTTCTGCAACATTACGACGGTTTCATGCGCTTTACCATTAGATATCGCTGTTTCCGACTTGTAATGGTGAAAAACACTGCATCTCACTAGGTGACAGCGTTTAATGCGGTTTTATGACGGTTCATATCTTAACCTAACCAAACCTTCGCACTTGTATCTAAAAACGCTCTATTACACTGTTTCCTTCACAATTACGATATTTTGCATGACCTCACAGTTTTTCACCAACTTAGTACAGTACAGAACGCTGTATCTCGCTCAATGACATCGTTCTTTAAGGTTTCACGATGCTTGCATGCGCATTCATAGCAGTTTCGCACTTGTAACGGTACAAGACGCAGTATCTGGCTTGTGCATGGCGTTTTGTGTGCTTTCACAATATTTCACCTATCGCAGGTTCGTACTCGCAATAAAACAACACTATCTCGTTAGATGACGTCGTTTTTGTTGGTTTCACGACGCTACCTAGCTTAAACTAACCTAGCCTAACCTAACCTAACCTAACCTTCGCACTTCTATCGTTAGAAAACGTTTTACTCGCTACTTTACAACGCTTTCTGCAACATTACGACGGTTTCATGCGCTTTCACATTAGATATCGCTGTTTCCGACTTGTAATGATGAAAAACACTGCATCTCACTAGGTGACAGCGTTTAATGCGGTTTTATGACGGTTCATATCTTAACCTAACCAAACCTTCGCACTTGTATCTAAAAACGCTCTATTACACTGTTTCCTTCACAATTACGATATTTGCATGACCTCACAGTTTTTCACCAACTTAGTACAGTACAGAACGCTGTATCTCGCTCAATGACATCGTTCTTTAAAGGTTTCACGATGCTTGCATGCGCTTTCATAGCAGTTTCGCACTTGTAACGGTACAAGACGCAGTATCTGGCTTGTTTCAATTCAATTCAAATCAATTCAATTTTATTTCATCCCAAGGATGAGGGCAGGCTCGGGAGAAAAGTGACGTTTTGTCACTTGAGGAGAACCCGAGCCTCCCTAATACATGGCAAGCAACGTGGACATGAATAAAGTAACATAAGCCATGAACATATAGGCAACGAACATAAGCCATGAGATGTTTAGCGCAGTACAAGTCGGAAGATGCACGTACAGTAATGCTATATACAGAGACTAATATGCGTAAGTAGTTCGGCAGAAATTCCGAAGTACAATGCAAAATATTACGGAATACAGAATACTAAATATATGACAACAATGCTATGCATAGAAATTGCGTGTACACACATACACATAAATATACACACACATATGGAGATGCATATACAGACACATATATATACACATACATACACACATATACATATATACGCACATATATATACATACACACATACATATATAGAGAGTTCCATGAATGCCTGGACCACCATTTTCTCAATTTTCACGATAAAAGCACTTCCCTAATGTCACGTGCACTGCATTTCTCAAGGAATATTTTCGCCTCCAGCAATTTATTTAATAACAAAGGAACACTAAAACATAACATTTGTCGCCCAAAATTTGTTCTACAGAATGGAAGGTTCCAATGTTGTTGGTGACGAGTAGGGTACGGATTAGCATGCGTTTCCAGTTCAAAAATATCTAGGAAGGCACGATTGTTATGAAAAAGAGATTGCTTATATCTTATTGCTAGAGAATACTCGTAAAGTTTGTGAATTGGGACAATAATATAACGCTGAAACAGTTCATCTGTGTGTGCATAGTAGTCAACATTTGCTATAAACCTGATCGCTTTCTTTTGTAATCTGTATGTTTTATTTATGTTGGTTGCTGTCGTACTTGCCCATACCAAAAGACAATAATTTACATGCGACAAAAACAAGCTGTTATAAAGTGTTAGTTTAACAGAAACTGGGAGAAAATAACGCATTCGTGCAAGTATGCCCACACATTTTGATAGGTTGGTAATTAGATTATTAATCTGAGGATCCCACGACATTGTGCAATTAAAAAGTACTCCTAATGTTTTAACGGTTTCTACGATTTCAACAGCCGCGCTACCTATACGTAATCTATTGTCTAAGGAAATCAGTCTCCGCGAATGAAAAACTACAGCTTTTGTCTTTGTTGCATTAATAAGTAATGAATTTCGTTCACTCCATGTGTTTAAGCTTTCTAGCGTAGTGTTTATAAGTGTGGTCATGGCAGTCATGTCATTACCTGTAAAGAAATGCTGGTGTCATCCGCGTATATTATGTATTTAGCTTTGTCACTGACCTTGACAATGTCATTTATGTATAGGTTAAAAAGCAGCGGTCCTAGAATGCTACCTTGCGGAACCCCTGTGGTTATTGCCTGGAGAGAAGAAAACGAATGCTTAATTTTTACACATTGTGAGCGGTACTTGAAGTAAGATTTCAAGAGGGAAAGTGGAATGCCGCGAACACCATATACTTCTAATTTTTCAAATAAAGTATGATGACAGAGACGGTCGAAAGCCTTAGAAAAATCTATGAAAACACCAATGCAAAGTTCTTTACTCTCAAACGATTTAAGGATTATTTCTTTCTGAGCTAGTAAAGCAGTCTCCGTCGACCTGCCCTTCATAAAACCATGTTGAGATTGGGATATTATGTTAAACTTCATACAAAAATTCATAAGTCTTTTAAAAATAATTTTCTCCAAGCCTTTCGAGAATATGGGTAATATAGAAATTGGCCGATAGTTCGTAAGATCATTCTTGTCTCCTTTCTTATATAACACGCTGACAACGGACGTTTGCATTTGTTTTGGGAAACAGCCTGTTGATAGGGACAAGTTATAAATGTGAGAGAGCACGGGAGCTATGATATTGATTGCATGTTTGATCGGGGAAATCTGAATTCCATCTATGTCACGAGCGCTGCTCTGTTTTAGCGTGGAAAAAAATTGAAACTATTTCTTGTTCATCGGTTGGTCGAAGAAAGATGTTCTTTGTCTGTCTTGTCATTGCGTCAGTTATAGCTGTCTGTGCTGTTTGCGTCGGCTGTGCAACGTTTGTGAGAAAATGATTAAATCTTTCTGCGAGTTCTAAATCTGTAACCGCTCGACCATCTATATTTATTTCAGTAACCCCAGGAGAGATCGGTGTCCTGTGAAGCAAAGCGTTAAGTTCTCCTCCACAGTTCTGCACTCCCTTTGCAGTTGTCTGCATGAAATTGTTGATTTAAGTAATTTCTTTTTTCTTTCTTGATAAAGGAGTTCACCTTATTGCGGTATTCTTTAAATGTGGTTAAGTCTGACGCATCCTTAGTTTTTAAAAACCTTCTGAATAACTTTGATTTCTTTTCGATCATTCTTAAACACTCACGATTGATCCATGGTTTGCGACTTCTACGGCATTTCTGTATAACTTTTTCTTTAAAGTGTCTAAAATAAACTTTTTTAAATATAATCAAGAATGTTTCATAGGCTAAATCTGCAGTTTCTGAGTGGTACACCGCACTCCAGTCTGTTTGGGAAAGGCTTATGCTGAATGCTGTTAAAGTGTGAGGTGTGATATTTTGAACTGTTCTAGTGGGCAGTGTTTGGGACTTCTTGATTGCACTCTCCATAACAAAGTAGAGTGCAAAGTGGTCGCTGATGTCACAACATATTACACCATTCTCTACGTTATCTTTGTTTACGTTAGTGATAAATAGATCGATTAACGTTTCTGAGGTAGGTGTGATACGTGTGGGAGTTTCCGTTACTATATCGTAGCCACTCGACTCGACCGTAGACACAAATGTAATGGCGGCAGCAGACGACTCCAGTATGTTAATATTAAGGTCACCGCCAAGAATAAGTTTCAAATTGTTGTCATTTACATAATTTAATAGTTCTTCAAGGCTACTAATAAATCTATTCACAGATGAATCGGGTGGTCTGTACATGACAGCATATACGTAATTACGTGTAATCAAAGTTAAGCACTCAATGTCAGCACTGACATAAGAAAATTGTGGTATTATTTGAGCGTCTATACAGTTTTTCACTAGAACCATGAGGCCACCGCCTTTTTTCTTTGTTCGGTTAAGAAAGAAGGTATTATAACCATCTCGCTTGTAAATCTCGTCGTCTGAAGTATACCAAGTTTCCGTAATCATTATTACGTCGAAAGAAAAGAAAACGTATCTAGAAAAATAGATAGCTCATCTTCCTTGTTCCGTGCTGAACGAATGTTTAGATGAAGGCAGCACAGACTATCGCTACACCGATTTCCTACAAGATTATTGACGTCACAAGGTGATACCGCCATGGCGAAACAGAAGCTGCACCGCTATTCCAGATAGCGTTTTTAGGCAATCTTTTCAATGTCGCTTGCGTCGCGAATGTGCAATACATGTGAGCCTTCATCTTTTCGCGCGAGAATACGCCCATCATTCGTCCACACGAACCTCCAGTTTGCTGCTTTCTTTTTAGCTATGCCGCTCCAAGAAGCTGTTTTAGGGCTGGGCAAAGTGTTCATTGATGAACACAGGTGTGTTTGAGGCGTGACCGAGGTCCTGTGTTGAGATGCGCGTCTTCTTTGCTTTTCTCTAGCACCAAATCACGTTTTGAACGGCTGCGGAATTGGACTATTATGTTCGGTATTGAACTGGCATTCTTTGCTGGTACACGGTGACATTTTTCAACATCATCTTTGGTTACAGGCACATTCAGCAGTCCACCGATCCTGTGAAGGGTATTTCCAAGATCTTCCTCAGCAAGTTGGGTATTCCCTTAATCTCAAGGTTTGCATTTGCGGGAGTATTGCTCAGATGCAGTTATCCTCTGCTTCTTCTTGAGAAATTTGTTTCTTGAAAGCTTCGCACTCGGTTCTCAACTGCTCATTAGCGCTTCTGAGTGACTTGTTATCCCCCACTAGATCCGCATTCTCTTTCTTCATTTTCTCAACTTCGTCGTTCAAAAAACTCACACTGTTTTTTCAGGTCTCTAATTTCCTTTCTTAGCTCTCTTTCAATTGACGACTTGAATTCAATCATCCCTTTCTTATTTCTTCTCGCAACTTAGTCAAATCCTCATGACTACAGCAATACTTCACTACTTCACACAAGAAATGTATCACCACCTTGGCAGCAGAAAGGCAGCAAAAAAAGAATAATCGTTGTTTAGTATGTAAAAAAATGAATGCAAACCTGAAATAATCGAACACAGGCGTATGAGGAACAAGCTTTCGCTGCCCCCGCTGCTGCCAAGTGAAGTTCAGGCCTCCGCTGTCATGGTTTTAAAGACGGTTCCCCTGTGTTGCTCCACGGCGGTAGCTCCTCGCTTCGTCAGGGCTTGCCTCCGAAACGTGTCACGCAGTCAGCGATGCGTGGCAGCACAGCACGTGACGTGTTGCCGACGATGATCAGCACGCTGAGCCGTCAATGAAATAATCGAACACAGGCGTATGAGGAACAAGCTTTCGCTGCCCCCGCTGCTGCCAAGTGAAGTTCAGGCCTCCGCTGTCACTGGTTTTAAGACGGTTCCCCTGGTGTTGCTCCACGGCGGTAGCTCCTTGCTTCGTCAGGGCTTGCCTCCCGAAACGTGTGACGCAGTCAGCGATGCGTGGCAGCACAGCACGTGACGTTGTGCCGACGATGATCAGCCGCTGAGCCGTCAACTGAAATAATCGACACAGGCGTATGAGGAACAAGCTTTCGCTGCCCCCGCTGCTGCCAAGTTTCTAGGTAGTGTTTTAAGTTATGTGTTGTTCATGCCGTTTTGTGTGCTTCACAATATTTCACCTATCGCAGGTTCGTACTCGCCATAAAAACACAACACTATCTCGTAGATGACGTCGTTTTGGTGGTTTCACGACGCTACCTAGCTTAAAACTAAATAACCTAAACCTAACCTAACCTTCGCTCCTTCTATCGTTAGAAAACGTTTTACTCGCTACTTTACCAATGCTTTCTGCAACATTACGACGGGTTTTCATGCGCTTCAACAATTTCGATATCTCATGTTCCGAATTGTAATGGTGAAAAAACACTGCATCTCACTAGGTGACAGCGTTTAATGCGGTTTATTACGGTTCATATCTTAACCTAACCAAACCTTCGCACTTGTATCTAAAAACGCTTCTATTACACTGTTTCCTTCACAATACGTTCACAATTACGATATTTGCATGACCTCACAGTTTTCCACCAATAGTACAGTACAGAACGCTGTATCTCGCTCAATGACATCGTTCTTTAAGGTTTCACGATGCTTGCATGCGCTTTCATAGCAGTTTCGCACTTTGTAACGGTACAAGACGCAGTATCTGGCTTTGTGCATGGCGTTTGTGTGCTTTCACAATATTTCACCTATCGCACGTTTGTACTCGCAATAAAACAAACACTATCTCGTTAGATGACGTCATTTTT
>WOVY01006861.1:0-86548 GCA_013436015.1 Rhipicephalus annulatus | reverse complement strand
GTTGTAATAATGTCTTTTTCTTTTTTCCACTGTGGACAAGAACGCGAATATGACGCGTGGTCTCCGTCACAGTTTACACAATGTAGGGTTTCATTACATTTGTCAGAGATGTGGCCTTGGGCACTGCATTTGGCACAAGCAGGTCGACCACGACAGCTCTGAGAGCCATGGCCAAACCTTTGACACTGGTAACATCGGCGGGGGTTTGGTATGTAGGGTCTGATCGGTGTCTTTGTATAGCCAGTTTCTATTATTTGTGGTAGTTCACTGGTGGCAAAGGTCAGTACCAAGTGTTTCGTGGGGATTTCCTGATTGTTCCTTCGGATGACGATTCCCTTCACATTGGTCACATTCTGTTCTTTCCAGCCCTCGAGGAGTTCAGCCTCCGTCAGGTCAAGGAGGTCTGTGTCAGAAACAACTCCACGTGCAGCGTTCATGGATCGATAAGGTATTAGGCTGATGGGAATGTCGCCGAATGTTGCAAGGTTCTTTAGTTTGTCAAATTGTGTTTTGTCACGGAGTTCTAAAAGAAGGTCACCGCTAGCCATTTTTGTACCTTTGTAGCCATCACCTAATGTGGCTATCAGGCACCGTGATACTATGAACGGGGACACTGTTCTGGCTGTTTTCTTGGGCTTCTCACTGTGTACAACATGATAACGAGGGAATACTTCTTTGGGTCGGCTGAAAAAGGAAAATTCTTCGGTGCGTGCGCACTTTGAAGCGGCACGATCATTGAGGAGTGGAAAGCTTCTCTGCATGATAGAGGAATGTAATTCAGTAACGATGTCGGCCACCCACCACGGAGCTCAACGAGGGGACGCTACAAGGTTCATGAAACGCGAAACATGCAGACGCCAGCCGTACACCACTACGATAACCTAAAGCGCGTAGGCCAAGGTTGGCTAGTTGCACAATGTTAACCCAAGCCGCCCATGAAAATGGGGAAGTAACAGAAGAAATTAGAAGACAGGATAGATTTAAAGAGGAGAAAAGACGAAGGTGTGGGGGAGAGATAGGAAAAGGCGATTGCCGATTTCCCCTGGGTGGGTCAGCCCAGGGGTGCCATCTACGTGAAGCCGGGGCCAAAGGGGTGTGTTGCCTCTGCCGGGGGGGGCCTTAAAGGTCCAATCACCCAGCGTCGGCTCAACCCCCACGATCCCCTTTTCCCCGGACACGGCAAAGCCACGCACGGCTAGGCGTGGGAGGGAGTAGAAACTCCCCCGTTAGCTCGGGCCCGTGGTGTCTCTACACACCAAACGCCTACTTGCGCAGGCGCCCCTATAGTGCCTGGTCAAGTGAAACAAAGAGTCCCTGAGCTGATCTTGTTAACGTGTACGCAACCATATCACGCGTAACAAAGGAGAGATTGTGGATTTCTCTTCTAGGAGTAGAGCACGCCTGATAATGACCTATTCAGGAGGGCATCAGGCTTCTCAAATGCCAAGTGATAACTGCCGTGAAAGTTTTGTAATCAACGATGAGGAGCGTTAGTGGTCTCCACTGCTCTGGGCGAATCGACCATATGTCATGTTTAGGTATTAAAACAATTCGACCATGGCGAAAGCTATCAGTTAAAGCAAAGTTCTCAAAACAGCGGCAAATAACAGAGGTGAAAGGAGCACCAATGTCGTCCCAAAACGTTAAATAAAACTCAACAGGCAACCCGTCCCGCCCGGGGGCCGATCCACGCTTCATGGAAGACAGTGCCTCTTTCACTTCGTCAGCTGACGGACTTGTGCAAAGTTGTTCAGCTACTTCTGATGAAATTCGAGGGAGCCTACCTAACATTGTGACTGTTCTCGGTGGTACCGCGATGTGATGACATTGTCGTACGAGCCATGTTGGCAAAGTGACCTAGGAAAACTGATTGATCACGTGTTGGCGGCAACTCAGTTGGTAAAGATCTGACGGCTTGAGTTCCTAGTCGACCGGACGGGTTGAAAAGCGAGCTTTTCGCAAAGCGTAGAACCTCAGAGTGAGCACATGGATTAGGTCTGCAACGCCAAACAGCCGCCGTCAACGACGAAGCTGCAATAAGGCGTCGAAAATGACCCCTTAACTCTCGCTGCCATGCGCGCATCAAGGAGTTAGCCGATCAACCCGAAGAGCAATACGCAGCTTTGTGGCACTGTCCGCTAGTTCTTCAGACGTGCGGCGTCTAAGCGCCCGCCCTGCTACTGAGCAGTGTAAACGCCGCTGTGTCTTGAGCGCGTCCCACACCTCCACACCGGATCCCAAAAGAGAGGCGCGCAATATTCTACATAAACTGGATCGTGAACGCGCGTCGTGCAAAATGCGGATGTCAGGACGCCAAGGTCTCACTGATGATGAAAAGGTGAAGTAAGGCTCGAGTGTCACTGGTCGGTGGTCTGATATATAAACGGGGGATGATGGTAATATTACTACATCGCAGTGCGATACGTATGAAGCTAGCGCGCTCGGCACATAGAAACGATCCAACCGACTAGACGACGTGCTACGCCGCTAAGTCCAGGCATACTGTGGTCCATTCACTAGTCTGTAAGTATCTATCAAAGAGAAATATTGCACTAGGCGACGCAGCTCTCGCGCGTTCCAATCAGAGCAACCCCATCCTGGACGTTGCACGTCAGCTCGCGTGTCTAATACAAAATTAAAATCTCCTGTGAGTACGACATGACGACCATCTAGAAAATACACGTCCAGGTCACGGAAAAAATTGTTAGACATCGCTGCTTGAGCTGGCCCATAAATACACAAAACGCGCAGCTTGAAGGATGATAGGACGCAGTCAGAAGCCAATACCCGTCCAATCCCTTCATAGAAAACATGATGATTGCGTAGAAAAGCGTGGAAAAGCAACTCCACTGCAGCGAGATGTCTCGAAAAAGTCATAACAGTCTAAATTAAATGTGCGTTTGAATGCACGAACGTGGTCAATGGTAAAATGTTTCTTTCTTCTGAATACAGAATATCACAATGTTCTGCGCGGGCTATGCTGATAACCTCGGCTTGCTTTACTGGGTTACGGAACCCTTCAACATTTAAAGAAATGATTTTCAGGGTGTCAGCCATATTGAAATGAATGTGAGTGGTTGTGTTTTTCGATTCCATACCCTAGGGATCTGTCCGGTGGAACTGGAGTACATACACTACACAGCACAATTCGACCCTCTAGAAGAGGGTCGAGGTTTCTTTGGTTGCTGGAACTCGGAGCGGCTATCTTGGGTGCCGTCCGAGCTGGTGCCAGGCTTGTGAGCACGCTTGACCTCTCGCGGGGCTTGCATTTCCAGGTCACATCCGTCTAGGCTAGAAGAGAGTCCGATGCTACTGTCGATTTCGAGGCTGAAGCTGCTGTCTGACGAATCAGATGGTGGCGGGACTGCAGCGTTAACATTTTCGCGCCTCCAACGACCTTGATCACGGATTGCTTGTCGAGACGCATCAGGGAAGAGCTCCCATGGCGTCTTGCTACTTGTTCAAGGAAGTCGCGAGCCTGGCTTTCGGAATGAGCCAATGGGCTTTGCTCATTCGGTTTCAATTCTGTTCCTGGCGAGACACCAGCGCCCGTAGATCTCGCAACGTCGGCGTCTTTTGGGCACTCAGCTGCTAGGTTTAACGATAAGTCCGGTGCCTCGGTGCCTACCAGCGATTCTTTCTCTGCTTCGGCTGTCGTCGAACATGGCGCCTTCGAAGGCGTCCACCATGGCACCATCGACGTCGATGGCGCCATGGCTAGATGAGGAGGATGTCCCTGACGTGGAACACGCAGGGTTTGGTTGGTTCCTCAACACCTTGGGGAATACGCAGGGACGTCAACAGGATCACTTTGTCTTCATCTTCGTCCTTGTTTAGAAACAAATTATTTACAGCATGTACAGAACACAAAGGCTTCATACCATCAGTGTGCTTGGAAAAAGTGGTGAACGATTTAGAGTAACGGTACTCTACTATAGGAGAGCTGAAAGCCGTCCCATGGACTTGCCCGAGTTCGTCTGACGCTTATCACTTAACCGTGTCTAATTGCTGACGTATCCAAAGGACGATGACAAACCTGGCCAATTCTACGGTAATGGTGCATTCAGACGACGGATCGAATCCCGATGTGGCGGGACGGATGGCGCGTCACGTGACCTCACATCAGCGATTCCTCTCGTCCGCGACTCGTCCGCGCGGCTCGCAGACGGATGAACCCAACCTGTTTCTCACATCGGGATTCTGGCGGGGGAGAGCCGGTACTTCAGCGGAATAGCTTGGGGTCGGTGGCAACGAGTACACTTTTCGTCTGCTCGCGGCATGTCCTCCATGGCTCGCGGACAGCTGCATGACTTGTCGGCATCATCTACGCTTGAGCATTGTTTACTTAGTTTCCGGAGACTTTGTTCTCAGGTGATTAAATATGCAGAAATCACTTTTGGTGGTTCGGGAAATGTCACCGCCGTTGCTTAACACGCGAGATTCTTAGCCGTCATGGTGGTGAAATATTCCAACTTCTGCAACCGGCGACGTGCCGCTTCTAAAAAAAAAGTGGGGGGGGGGACACGTTTAGAAGTTCTACAAGTGGGGAATAATGTAGTTGAAAGAATATCCTGCTAGCAACTCCCTTTTCTCCTGAAAGAATAACACTACTCGTTCATTTGTCACAACACGACAGACATCGCAGCCAAACTTCGCTTCTTGCGGGCATCTATGTTGAATACTCTCAAACCGGTCTGCTGCCAGCGGGCGCAGGTGAAAGTTCCCACGTACAGTGGGAATCGATGATATGCAAAGCACGAATGAGAAATGTTGATATGTTACTTAAAATCAGCACAACGTTACGAGGTGGAGATAATGGGCCGTACATGACTTCCGTGTCATGATTACGTATGGATGTGTCGTTTACCTTCGTCATATATTCACGTCGCGTGATACCAAATTCAGCATATGTGGAGCTAGCGAAACGGCCGCTAGAACGCTATGAGCGTGGCTCGTTGTCATGTTCTCACATGACACGCGTGTCAGAATTATCATGTTTGCACCAGTCATAAATTTCGTCATCCATTGACGTCACGTAACACCAAATTTGGTGTATGGGGAGGTAGCAAAACGGCCGCGAGCGCATAATCAAGGGCCTACTATACTCCTATGTTGCGTTGACGCGCGCGCACGCTGGGAACAGCGACGCTACGTTAGCAAAACGCGAGCACTGTTGCCAGGCGCAACCAGCGTCCGTCGGCGCAGGCCGACGGCAGCCGGTGCGAAATGCGACATGCTGCATTTCGCGCCAATGCGTTACCGAGACAACACTGCGTCTCCCTCTTTTCGTGATGGAGGGACGCCGGACGCGATTAAACGCGCATGCGTCAAAGCAACGTAGCACGGCACACCCCTGCCATGACGTGGCAACGCCGGCGTGACGCAACCAAATCAACGCCGGCGAGCACGCGCACCGCGTCACGTCGAAATGTGTGCGCACCTTGATTGTGGCATGAAGTCATGTTCTCACATGACACGCATCTCATGATTGTCATGTTCGCACCAGTCACATAGCTTCTCCATCCACTGGCGTCATGTAATACCAAATTTGGTACATGTGAAGCTAGCGAAACGACCGGGAGCGCATCATCAGCGTAGCATGTAGTCATGTTGTTTCATTACACGCATCTCATGATTATCATGTTTGCACCAGTCACATACCGTAATACCAAAGATGGTATATGTGACGCTAGCGAAACGGCCGCGAGCGCATCATGAGCGTGGCATGTAGTCACGTTGTTACATGACACGCATGCCATGATTTTTGTGTTAGGGTCTGTCGCTTGTTTTCGGCACGCAAGCATGTCTTACCATACCAGTTTTGCAACATGCCATGTGGTCGAAACCGCCGCAAAAGCTGCAGGACCATAAATTGTAAATCATGACATTAATTAATGACATGCATGTCATGATTTTCATGTTATGACTAGTCAAATATGTTCTTCATGCAGTCATGTTATGCCATAACAAATTTAGTAATTATGCCCTTACCGCCAGGAGAGCTAAAAATCGTAGACAGACAGACAGACAGACAGACAGATAGATAGATAGATAGATAGATAGATAGATAGATAGATAGATAGATAGATAGATAGATAGATAGATAGATAGATAGATAGATAGATAGATAGATAGATAGATAGATAGATAGATAGATAGATAGATAGATAGATAGATAGATAGATAGATAGATAGATAGATAGATAGATAGATAGATAGATAGATAGATAGATAGATAGATAGATAGATAGATAGATACGCTCGAAGTCGCCGAAGTTCGCTAAGAACAAAAAAAAAATGTCGCCCGCATTTTCCCACGTGTAGAATTCGAGTAAAAGCGTTGCAGAGTGGCGGGGGCATGGTCTGATTGATGCGTAATTGATATGGTCGGGGCTTGCCTAACTGTTATTTCGTCTTTATTGTTCTAATTTATTGAATGAAGGAGAAGCGTTGCCTTCGGCTACCAGCGAAAGCCAAGACGCCCTTGACTGAACTCCGATAGAGCGATTCAGTGTGTATACAAATATGGGATGGTTAGTGAACGGTTGTGCAGCGGGAGCATGCAGTCGTTTTTGTTTTTAGGGGCAATGGCTTTTAAGTCGTGGGTCGTATGTCCCGTGTCGTCGTACTCTGCGCAGAAATCAGTTGCATTGTATTGCATGTCAATAAAAACGCTGTCACAGCACATCCAAGGCGTGGATGATGATGAGTGGGGCCGAGCGTTCGTCAGTCCATGCGTCCGTCCGTGCGTCCTTGTGTCCGTCAGGTTCGCCCCACTCCTCATCATTCACCTCGTGGATATGCTGTGATTGTTTTTTTTTGTTTTTTTCCTAGCAGACGCTGCCTTCGTCAGCCTTGCGAGGCGCGTGTCAGTTTTGCGGGTGTCTTCCTAGGCTATGGAGGAAGAAAAAGAAAGGAGGGAGCATGACGTCACGCCAGCAGCCTCGGCACGCCGTGCCGTTTTGAAGCCAGCATTGTCGGCTCAAAACGTGACGTTTTCGCAAAATCACGCCAGCAATGGGATTTGGCGACACTTTGGAGTATGGCTCCCGGTAGCTTTTTTTATAGTGAACTTCACTATATAGTTCTAATCGAAACGCGTTGTTCGGCGCAGACCGGGCAGCTAATGCAGGTGGTTTAACGACAGAACTGCACCAAGAATACTAAAAGCTACCGCAAATTCTGACGTTTTGATCACGTGTTGGGCCGACAAGTTGGGCTTCACTCGTGTGACGTAATGCTCCCTTCTTTCTTTTTTTTTTCCTTTACCGTGTCCTAGGCCAGCACGAGAGCGAGCATGTGCAGTGTGAGTGTGAACGGTGCCACCGCCAACACAGGAGCGCTAAGAAGTGCTTCGACCTAAAACTTCCATGTCCGGACAAGGATGGAACCCAGGTCGTTTGCGTGGCAAGCACAGCGATGCGTCTGCATGGGAAGGCTGCGAAAAGAAATTTTACGTTTTACAGACACATACGTCTGTATACAGGCTTCACAGCGTGTGGCATTGCAGTAATGCGTGGTACAACCGCAAATCGCAAGCGGGCGTCAGAACATATGATTTTCATAACGGCTTCATGGTTTAAACCTGCCCCCTCCATCCCATAAATATCGCAGCATATCCACAGAGCGAATCAAGACGAGTGGAACGAAGAGTCCATCCATCCGGACACACGAACAGACATACGGACAAACGCACAGATGGACGGAAGAACGGAGGGACAGACGGACGCATGGACGGACTGACAGACAGGCGCACAGATGGTCGGACGGAGGATGGACAGAATCACGGAAGGACATGGATAAAAACACGGATGGGTGGATGGACGGACAGACAGACGAATGGACAAAAGCACGGACGGTCGGACAGACGGACGGACGGATGCATGGACGGATGGGCACACGGACGCTTCACGCAACTCATCATCATTCACTCCGTGGATATGCTGTGAAAACTACTAATGGCTAACTAACCACTCAGGCTATGAAAACCACTAGTTATCTAGTTAACCACTAGCACCATATATTGAGCAACTCTATAACTAGAGGTAGCTACATACCACTATTATGACCCCAAAGGAGGGAACGACTCACGTCCTAAGAAGCTTCGCGCCTAAAAAAAGGCACAAACCGCAGTGGTGGTGGTAAAAACATCTATTGGAAAAAAAAAAGGGAAGTAGGCAGTGACAGCCTCATAAGAGGACGTACGGCACCCACAATTAGCGGATGACGTCGCTTACCCGGCCGGGCCGGGTAAGGCACTGTTGGATCGGGCTCGGCCCGTGCTTGAGCCCTTTGGTTTCGGGCTCGGGTCGGGCCCAAGCCGGAGACAGGCCGGTATTTGTCAAAAAATCAGAAATGAGGCATCTGCATGCTACCTGCAGCGTTTCCTTTATTTTGACAGAGGCAGCTTCAGATGCGTACACACAATGTTTACGGTAGTAACTAAAGAAATCAAAGCAATTAGCTTTTCACACAATCTAAAACAATAGCTTTTCATTGAGAGTGTTTCCGAAATGAATGGTGCGCTTTTTGGCGCGCCGGTCTCAGTTTCACCAGCTAAGTTAGCCAAATTTCATCACTTTGCTGTGATTACCAACGGCCGCCTTTACGAAATTTCAATGTTGCTATGGACCATTCGAAAGAAGAACTTTCATCCCTCATTTGACTCAGCCATTTGCACCAGTTAAAATAATTGTTTTCATTTATATAATTACTGTTATAATTAACGTATCTACACAGCTGGAGATTCTTTCTGCCAAAGAAAAGGGAACGCCGCAGGTATAGGACGCAGATGCCTTCTATCTGTAATTCCTAAATAGTATTGGACACTTCTCTTGGAACATCCTGTAGGCCTATTCATCGATATAATGACGCATCTACGCTGTTTAGATTGAGACCACCTGGAGTGCATTAGCATGTACTGAAATTATAAGACATCTAGCATTTTTCTCCGTCGGTATGTCACAAATAATTTCGAACAACCTGTAATATAACTTTCCGCGCTTATATATTGATTGAAGCTCGCTCTTGCATACCGTAAGAAAATGTTCGCCAGACGGTACTGTTGCAACAGCAACAGTACCGGCTCACTGTGGGTAATGTAATGTAATGCTTTTTTTTATCAATAGTTTGATGAAGGACAGCTGCAGGTAAAAGCTGCTCTCCAAAAGAGGCGGCTTGACAAAGGCCCACAGCTACCTTTTAGCACGACAGCAGTGGCAAACAATCAGCATTATGAAATCAACAACAATAACAAAAACACAAATAGATAAATAAAACAAAAGGCAAATAGATAAATAAATAAAAAACAAATTGAGATATAAAAATAAAGTCCAAATTTCAAAAATAAAAACAGCAATCATGATAATACAGCAGCTGCAAGGAAATCTTAAAAACTAAACATGTGTTTATCGCGCAACTGAATATGTGTACAATGTAAAAAATCTATGCCAGCTTTCACATATTTATTAAGTAACGTAGGAACTATGTAAAATAGCTTATCTGTGGAGTAGTTTGTTCTCGAAGTTTTTATTTTCCATGTTTCTTTATTTCGTGTTTCAAACAATGTAATATTTGGCTGCAGTTTTGAGAGGTCATACAAAAAATGGCGACTTTCTTTCAATTCACGCCTGATTGTCAATGCTAACTTAAAACTGTAGAGACGATGTACCGGTAGTATTCCAGCCTGTTGAAACAATTCGCTTGTATGAGCATCATACGGCAAGTTAAAAATTATTCTTATATACTTCTTTTGCATCAGGTACAGTTTTGGCAAGTTCGTGTAAGTTGTAGTCTTCAATACCAAGAAACCATAGATAAGATGTGAATAGAAAAGTGATTTATAAAGTAAGAGTTTTACCTTGTATGGTAGAACAGTTTTGCCACTGTACACCATACCCACTACGCGGGATAACTGACTCAGCGCACTGTCAATGTGTTCAGTCCAAAGCATATTGCTCGAAAATGTAACTCCAAGAATTTTCATACTATTTACAAGCTCAATATAAGTATCGCCATAATTGAGATGTATGTTTTCATTAACGGGCTTATTTTTAGGTCGGATTAGTACCACCTTTGTTTTACTAGTGTTTATGTTTAAATTATTACAGCATGACCAGAGCTTTAGTTTCACAAGAAAATGGTTCATTTTTTCCTCAAGCGTGATACTATTTTCAGCTGAAACAAACATCCTGACATCATCGGCATATAAGACGTATTTAGCATCTGGATAAATACGAGTTAAATCATTTATATAGGCTATAAAATGAAGGGGTCCAAGGATGCTTCCCTGAGGTACACCCTTAGTAATAGGCTTCAGCTCTGAGAATTTTCTATTTATTTTTACCACCTGTTTGCAGTATTTAAGGTAACTTTTTACTAGGTCTAGTGCATGACCACGAATTCCATAGCACTGCAACTTTTCAAACAACGTGGAATGCTGAATGTTGTCGAAGGCTTTACTAAAATCAACAAACATACCGAGAACAGCACGTTTGTTTCCAAATTCAGATACTATGTGCTCTTTTTGTTCTAATAATGTCGTTTCCGTAGATCCATGCTTCCTGAAACCAAATTGAGTTGGGGAAATCACGTTGTGTTTTTTCTAAAAATTGGTACAGTTGACGGTGCATAAGCTTTTCTAAGCATTTCGAAAACACCGGAAGAATAGATGTGGATCTGTAGTATTGAATGTCAATTTTGTCGCCTTTTTTAAACAAAACACTGGCTTTTGCTGTCTGCATTCTTTCGGGAAATGTTGCACTTGAAAAACAGAGATTGAATATGTGAGTGATATTGTCACAATGCAGAAAAAGCAGCAGTCAAATACAGGAAACTCACTTTAATTGTACCAGAACAGTGGCAAACTGATCGGAAGAGAACCTCGTCTTCTTCTCTCTCTGCGCGTGTTCTTTGTTGTTCTCTTGGTGCTGCATATTCAATGTGGCATTTGCCCCCCTTCAGAGAGCAGCGTCCCGGTGCTCTTCTACAAAAGACGGTGTAGTAGATGTATGGTGTAAATCAGTCCGAAAAGTAGGGCTTCATTCGCACAACGTGCACGATTTCTCGTTTTTTCTGGCGAGTTGTCGAGGGACTGTCAGGAACGACCACGTAATTAACGTCGCTCAGGCGTTGTAAAACTGTGTAGGGGCCAAAATACTTCTTCAGCAGTTTTTCAGACAGTCCCCGGCGGCGGATAGGACTCCATACCCAGACTTTGTCGCCGGCCCAATAGATGACGTGTCGGTGTCGCAGATTATAACGTTGGGCGTCGTAATTTTTCTGCTGGGTGATTCGGACGCGTGCAAGCTGCCTCGCTTCTTCTGCTCGTTGGGTAAAAGATGCAGTGTCCAAATCGATGCCATGGCAGTCGTGCAATAACATGGCGTCAAGCATCGTCGTCACTTCACGGCCATGAAGGAGACTGAACGCCGTTCTTCGTGTACTTTCTTGCTGTGCTGTGTTATAGGCGAACGTGATGTACGGTAGAATGTCGTCCCAGTTTTGTGATCCACGTCAACGAACATACTCAACATGTCGGCAACAGTCTTGTTGAGGCGTTCTGTTAAGCCGTTGGTTTGTGGATGATAGGACGTGGTTTTCCGATGGGCTGTTCCACTGAGCTTAAGCACTGTCTTCAGGAGCGCGGCCGTGAAAGCGGCCCCTCGATCCGTTATTATGATTGTTGTAGCACCGTGCCTCAGGACGATATTTTCTACAAAGAATTGTGCGGTTTCAACGGCGGTGCCACTTGACAAAGCTTTTGCTTCCGCGTAGCACGTACGTAAAATAATCAGTGGCGACTATTACCCACTTGTTGCCAGCACGGGAAGTCGGATATGGTCCAAGAAGATCCATTCCAATTTGGGCAAAAGGTACCGTGGGCACTTGAATTGGTTGCAATAGTCCAGCTGGTTTTAACGGTGGCGATTTTCGTCGTTGGCAACGAGGCACGTGCGCACGTAATGCTTCGCAATAGCTGTAAGTCTTGACCAGTAGTATTTCTGTTGAATTCTGGCCAATGTGCGTGTGTATCTGAGATGACCAGACGTTGGCTCATTGTGGAGAGCACAAAGTATCTCCTCACGGAGTGACGTCGGAACGACAAGTAGGTGGGTGCTTCCACTGGGAGAAAAGTTCTTTTTATAGAGAACACCACTACGTAAGCAAAATGACGTCAGGCTCCTTGCAAATTTTCTAGGAACGGTTGTTGTCCGGCCATTCAAAAATTAATTAAGGGGAAGCAACTCACTGTCTTCTTTCTGCTTGCACGAAATCGTAGTGGTGTCGACGACTCCTACAAACGCCATGCTGTCATCTTCTGTGTCATCGTCGCGCTTTATCGGTGACCTTGATAAGCAATTGGCGTCGGCGTGCTGCCGTCCGAACTTATACGCGACCGTCATATCAAACACTTGAAGGCGTGAGCTCCACCGTGCGAGCCGACCAGACGGGTCTTTCAAGCTGGTCAGCCAGCAGAGTGAATGATGGTCGCTGACTACGTGGAAGGAACGACTATAGAGGTACGGACGAAACTTCATAACCACCCATACGACAGCAAGACACTCTTTTTCCGTTGTGGAGCAGTTGGACTCGGCGCGGGAAAGCGTCCTACTAGCATATGCGATCACACGCTCGGCTGAGTCTTGCCACTGGACGAGTACAGCGCCGAAACCCACGTTGCTGCATCTATGTGGACCATGGTAGGAGCATCCTCATCAAAGTGATCAAGCGCAGGTGGAGTTTGCAGGCGTTGTCGGAGATCGTCAAATGCCACCTGTTGATCGTCGCCCCATGTGAACGAAACGTCTTGTGAGTCGTGTTAACGGCGAGGCTATGTGGGAGAAATCGGCAATAAACCTTCGGTAGTATGCGCATAGGCCAAGGAAACGCCTGACTGCTTTCTTGTCTTTTGGCACCGGAAATTTTCTGACGGCCACAATCTTAACGGGATCAGGTCGAACACCTTCATGGCTCTCCACATGGCCTAAAAATTGGAGCTCCTTGAAAGCGAAATGACACTTCTTGGGTTTCAGTGTCAGGCCAGCAGACCTTATTGTCCTGAATACCGATAGCAGCCTGCTCAGGTGTTCCTCAAATGTTTTATAAAAAACAATGACGTCGTCCAGATAGACCAGGCGTGTCTGCCACTTAAGGCCTGACAGAACGGTATCCATTAGTCTCTGAAATGTTGCGGGGGCTGAGCACAATCCGAATGGCAAGACTTTAAATTCATAAAGTCCGTCAGGCATTACAAAAGCCGTTTTTTCTCTATCTCGCTCGTCGACCTCAATTTGCGAATACCCACTTTTGAGGTCCATTGACGAAAAGTAGCATGCATACCTCAGCCTGTCGAGTGAATCATCGATGCGCGGTAATTGGTATACGTCTTTCTTTGTCACACGGTTCAGCTTGCGGTAGTCGACACAAAATCGCAAGCTTCCGTCTTTCTTTTTAACCAGCACTACCGGCGATGCCCAAGGACTTCTTGACGGCTGAATGACGTCATCATCGAGCATTTTCTTCACTTGTTCCTGGATTGCTTCACGCTCTTTTGGTGCTACGCGGTATGGGTTCTGTCGTATTGGCCTTGCCGTCTCCTCTGTTATTATCCGATGCTTCGTCAGTGGCGTTTGACTGAGCCTTGAGGTCGATGAAAAACAGTCTTTGAACTGGTGAAGAAGACCTACTAGACGCTGTCTCTGCGCTGGTGACAAATCCGTGCTTACGTCAATAGGTGGTGGGGCTGACGTGGCTTGCAGCTCGTCCTGTTGTACTACACAGCACCCGCGTATTTCGGCGATCTCGTCGAAGTAGGCAACTGTAGTGCCTTGTGTAATGTGTCGTCGCTCGTTGGTGAAATTCGTCAACAGAACGTCTGTTTCACCGCACACAACATTGACGACACTTCTGGCAATTGCAACACCGCGAGAGAGTAGAAGCGTCAATACTTGTTCAGCGATTCCTTCTCCAGTATTCTGCTCGCTGCACGTGACTGAAACAAGGCGGCACGATAACGGAGGTACGGAGACATCGTCAATGACTCGCAGGGATTTTCGGTGTAGCGCTGCGCTTTGATCCGCTGAAAAGGTCAGTACACCGTCCGCAATATTGATGATGGCATTATATTCACGCAAGAAATTTCTCCCCAAGATTGCCTGTTTGCAACACTCAGAAAGAATAACAAAAGTTGCGACGAAGGATGCATCCCCTATCTTCATTCTTGCGGTGCACTTTCCGGTAGGTGTGAGTAGCTGCCCTCCAGCTCCTCTAATCTGCGGTCCTGTCCATTCCATTCTAACCTTCCTGAGCGTGTCTGCCAGACTCTCACTCATTATTGAGAAGTCCGCGCCAGTGTCGACCAATGCCATGACGTCATGTCCGTCAATCGTAATTGCAACTTCGGCAGTAACAACCCCATCTTTCGTCGATTAATTGAAAACGTCTCTCTCTTCGCTCGGCAGTATTGGGGGATTTTCAGCACTTCGACGATTCGCAACCTTCCCCCCTGAGGTCGCTGCTTTTAGTTTCCCCGGCGTGGACTAGGAGATCTCCCTCTTGGCTTGTCAGTGGTGCTCCGTCTAGAGGATGGAGAATAACGCCCAGGAGAGGGTGAGCGTGACCGAAACCCAGGAGGAACGTCTCGCAGGGTCATGACACTCGTGTCGACGTCAGGTGTTCCGTTGAAATGGCGCCGAGGAACAGTGGAAGGAAACCCTTGGTACCCTGCGGCGCGATACGGGCAATACCGGACGATGTGGCCTGCTTCCCCACAGTGAAAGCACAGGGGCCTATGATCAGGGGTACGCAAGATGTCAGTTTTGCGAAGTGGTGGCCGCCTCGGCGTCGAAGTTTCTCTGTAGCACCAAGGTGCTGTCGGCGGATGTTGCTGGTGGTACTGATGTGGTGTCGGCACGTTCGCTGGCTGTCGGCGGACTACGTCTGCAAAGCTTGCCCTGGGAGTGCTCGTGTTCGGCTCAGGAAGCGAGAGCACTTGCCTAATCTCCTAGCGTACAACTTCCGTTACAGAGGCAATCGCGCAGTCATTCGGTTTGGCGACGTGCTTTTTGACCTCTTCTTGTACGATTTCCCGTATTAGTTGGCGCAAAGAACCTTCGCCGGGTGTTGTTGCTGTGGTGGTGGCTGCCACGCTGATCGGTGCACTGTGGGTTGGGTGGTCATACTGGCGATAGCGTAGATGCAGAGCACGTTCGACGGATGTCGCCTCCTTGGAGAATTCATCAACACTTGTAGGCGGGTTTCGTACGAGACCAGCGAAGAGCTGCTCCTTAACGCCCCGCATGAGGTTGCTAACCTTTTTGGCTTCCGGCATATTAGGATCTGCTCGACGGAATAGCCGCGCCATGTCCTCAACAAACATCGTAACGGATTCATTTGGTTTCAGAATCCGTGACTCGAGGAGACGCTGTGCGATTTCTCGTCTTTCAGTGCTCGCGAACGTGTGGAGGGGCTTCTGCCGGAACTCGTCCCAAGACGACCACACGCGATTCGTGAACCATGTTCGGGCTCCGTCTTGAAGCGGAAAATAAATGTAGCCCAATTTCTGTGTGGTGTTCCACCCGTTAACCTTCGCTGTGTGCTCGAATTCGTCTAGCCAGTCATGTGCGTCCTCATATGCGTTTCTGTGGAAGTCAACAGGAAGTCGAGGGTTCATAACAGTCACCTGTGTCGTGCTTGGGCTGGACATGTTGGGGCCAGTGCTTCCAGGCGCCGTCATGCTTTCTGGTACGGTCACGCTTTCCGGCAATGGACCAAACTCCGGGCTGAGGCCTAACAGGCGGCGGCTGCTGCGGTGAACGGGGGTGTCGATGCGCGGAAGTCTTTCTGGACTAGATGCGGGGCTGTTGTCTGGCGTCCCGAACATGTACCCAGCACCTCCACCAGTGTCACAATGCAGAAAAAGTAGCAGTCGAATACAGGAAACTCACTTTAATTGTACCAGAACACTGGCAAACTGATCGGAAGAGAACCTCGTCTTCTTCTCTCTCTGCGCGTGTTCTTCGTTGTTCTCTTGGTGCTGCATATTCAATGTGACAATATAAGGAACAAGAATATCTAGCGCATATTTAATGGGTCTAATCTGCATACCATCAGTATCACGAGATGATGTATTTCTAAGTTTCGAGAAAACGAAATAAACATCTTCGTCCAATACAGGCTCAAAAAATATGGAGGATGAATTAGGATCTGGTAGAAATTGAATAAAATCACTAGACGTTCCATTATGCGTATTATTGACAAAGTGGTCATTGAATACATTTGCGAGTTCAGCTGCTGATACGCAGCGCCCACTTATAGTCAGGTTCTTCTGCGCACTTGTATCTAGAGAAAATATTCAAGTATGCAGGTACGTTCGTATGCCTGCCACGCCTTTTTCCGCTTGCCTGCTCCGTAGAATCGTCAACGCGCATCGAAAGCCATGAACATCTCCGGAGCAGTTGTTGGTGCACAACTGCTTCGGAGTGCGAGACGCGGAGGGACTCTCAAAGGGACCCACAACCAATATTTATGGTACTCGTTATCTTGAATACAGCGGGAAGCTTACCGGTCAAAGATTCTAATCACGGAATGGTAACGCGGAAAACACCATAGAACATTTATAATCAGAATTTTTTTAATTTGCGGCAACTATGCAGTCCTAATGGGACTTGCTGCAAACAGTGGATGTCATCGCGATAGCGAGTATACGCCAGTGTAACGCCAGCAGTGATCAAAAGTGAGAACCTCAGTAAAAACACGTAATGTTGTGTTTGTCAAGCCTGCAAGTCTCGCCAGCACTGCTTTCTAGCGACATAAATTATTTTGCAAGAGCTACAACACTTTCCAGGGGCTTCTTATGCGAGTACTTTTTGTCGTACACAGGGTGTTCTTTCGACTTTAGCCAAGTCATGCCAAGCCAAGTCTTCGAAAACGAAACGCACGCCTATACAAGTGATCGATGATTCACGCATATTATTCGCGTGTGGCTGTGGTTGGACGGCTATGACATGTTATTACTGGACAGCTCGAGCGATTTAGAGGAACAAAGTTTGGCTCGCATGCACGCGTAAAATTTGGGCCGCTATCAAGTAGTGCCAGGGTGATATGCTTCGACAGACGACAGCGGTAGCCATAAATCCGACGGACCGCCACCATCGCCACCAGCAGCAGCACGAATGAAGCACGAAATGAACTATAACATATATATTTGAAATTTGAGCTCTTATTCTGGTGCGCTTTAAATATTCACAGCAAAGCTATTAGGACTTCATAATTGTGTTTCATGGCTCTGGCGCTAGGGGCGTGACGTGCCGGTTTTGGTTACTTTTGAACGCGATAAAGACTACTCAGATCGCAAAAAGTATGCTGTCACCTGTCACCATAATTCACGTTTTTTTTTTCTTTTCCACCGTCATTTAATCACCCGTTCATGCCATTTGTGGGTCCCTCTAACTTAGGTGCGCCGATTGATACTAATGTTGCCGATTTTTCGGGCTGGCAAGGAAGTTTCAAATCCCTAGGCAACTAGCCAAAAATGTTCAGCATTTAACTGGAGTGCCCATTTTATAGACAAATTTCACCGGACTTACGTCCCGAAAATGCGGTGGCGCTGTCTTGGTAGGCAAAAGACGCTCTGCCTACCGCAGTTTCTGCTGGATTTTCAATGGCGCATGTGGTGTGCTCAGTCAAGCAACGACAAAAAAAAATGGTATGCCGACGAGCTGCGTCGCGGTTGGATGTGAGTCGCGTCTCACAAATTGGATTTGTTTGTTGGCGCACATCGCAGCCCTCCGTGCTTATGGCTTTCACAACGCTTATGGCGTCTCGCAACGTCATTTTGTTGGCGCAAATTGCAGCCCTTAGCGCTTATGGCGGAAGTTACGTGTGGACGTCGCTACAATTTTAACCATAATGTCGAAGTTGGCCTACCGTGTTTACAAACATGGAATTGGTCTATAGAACAAAATATTGCTTATTTTTTACGGCCACCTTCGTGTTTTTCGTATTTCGACAGTAATTCTTAAGCGTCCTCATTCGCCAACGCGCAAGTGTTTTCATGGCACTATAAAAAAAAAGTGATCACACTCCCGCGAACAAAGTGAAAGATCTATACAAGGAAGGTCTTGATTGTGATGTTTATTCGCTGTTGTATCCTTCAAAACAGGAGGGGGATTTATACGCACGGGTTTAGTGACACCTTTCAAAGCATAAATGTCCGACGGCTCCTGCGAAACGCCGATGTCAGGAATTTCACAATCCTTCAGACTTCTTCCCTCTGCCACTTTTGGATATAACGGATAAATCGCACGCATAAAAACTGGAGAAATAAGCCCCTGCTCAGGTAAAACATTTAACGCATACAGACTGCATGCGCTTGGGCACATCTTTTCTTAGTGTCTGCAGAGGACCAACCTACTTGCGCCGCATAGTTTCGCAAGCTGCATGGTTGCTTCATTAGGGTCCTGAGGTGGTCGCATGCCCTGCGCACCAAATTTTCGTTAAACATTCCACGAATTCTTGTCGCTTGGCTCATCGAAGTATATCTGACAAACATGCCGCTTCTTGTTTACTCTCCACTTTTTCTTTCTCGTCTTAGCCGCCACTTTTTTCCTTTCTGCCATACATCTCCTTCTCCTATATTGTCGCTGCCGTGAGCTGAAAGACTGTAGCGGCAGCCCAACTTCGCTTCCCTGTTCGCACCGAGGCCTTCGGCCATCGGTGGTTATGAGCCACCCACTCTTCAGCTCCCGGTCCCTGCAGGGGATCGCACTCCACACACACGATGCGCCACGTTCGATTGAGAGCGTTAAAGAAGCCGCAGGCTAATTGACTTCGGCGCTTTAATTGACAGCTAATTTGGAAATTTCGCTTTAAGGCGGTAAAAAATTGTGCGAGACACGGACCGAAAAGATGAAGAATTTTAGTGGGGCAGAAGCTTGTTTGTTCTTCGAGTGTTCAAATATATGCCATGTTGTGGACGGTACTGCGCCGAGGGCCAACAAAGGCTCCAGAGAGATCTTCCCACAAAGACATAACACTCTGAAAGATCGAAGGTCACAAGAAGATGACGAAATAGGTATCTTAAGGCAACAACGAGGATGGAAACTCGCTTCCTCAATGCTGTGGCTTGCTTTGAGCGATCTATATATAGAACTGATGTGGTGACAACTCGGAGGATAAGGGTGGAGAAAATAGGTTGTTGTTTTTTTTTTTGTTTTTAGCCCAAAAACAGTGTAAGTTCAAGGCAGCCGAGGAGTTGACACGACAGCTTTAATTTATGTAACACTGTTTCGCCTGGTGTATTCCTCCCAAAAGTATCTTGATCATGTTTTCTTTTTTTTCTTTATTGCATGGCGTAGTAAATAACGTTTACAGGATGACGTTTGCAGGCGATGTGTTTTACTTTTACTCAGCAGCTCCGACTCGCATGCAATTACTATAAAGTCTGCCATTCTTTCTTCATTTTGTTGGAGCCTTTATTTTGCAGTAATTCTTTTTAAATGCAAAAATACACTTGCGTGGGTAAAACTGCGTACATGAGACAGCCAGCTATGAGTACGATTATATTTTATATTGCCACGCACGTTTCTTTTTTTTTCACTTTTTGTTTGATTTGGTTTTCGACCACAAAGGCCGAATCAGGAATGCTCAGCGCAAACTGTGCATGATTGTACGGGATCGAACGTTCGCGATCATTGTGAATCGTTAATATATTTATTTATTTATTTATTTATTTATTTGTAAAACCCTTAGGGTACATTTATACATTATAGATGGGAGGGGTGGAAATACAGATGAACAACAAATTAACTACAGGATTATGTAAACACATTTAACATGAAGATAAATATAATGATGAAGTTTTGCATGCAAGGAGTACACCTTATTAAAAAAAACTGAACTATAACCACAAAGAATACACCAAACAGTAAATAACACGCGATTAGTACAGTTCACGATTCTGAGTTTATTAGTGCATTCTTAAATCGAGTGGGGTCGGTGATGCTTACTAATGATGCAGGTAGGTTATTCTATTGACGTCTTAGGGATGAATTATTGTGAACATGTTAAGGGTTTGTGAGGGGGTACGCTGACCTTGTACACGTGATCATGGTGAGCAGAATGGTACTATGCCGGGTGAATCCAAAGTGAGTGAAGGAAAGGATTGTGGTGATAGATTTTATGAAATAATGAGATTCGCGAGTTCTTTCTACGAATAGAGAGTAATGGAATATGGAGTGTACTCTTCATTAATAAAACACTAGCAGAGCGATGATAATTACTTAGGATGAAACGAACAGCGCGATTTTGTACCAATTTTATTTCGTTAATTAATGTGACTTGATGTGGATCCCACATGGATGAGGCGTATTCCAGTTTGGGGCGGACGTAGCTTATATATAGCAGTCGTTTTAATTGTACAGGTGCAACTGAAAAGTTTCTTTTTAAATATCCTAATTAGCGGTTAGCTTTTGATGTTGTGCATTGCATGTGGTGCTTCCAAGAGAGGTCGTTGGTAATATGAATGCCAAGATAACGGTAGGTGCTAACAGATTGAAGGGGGCAGTTTTTTAGTGCATAGACCGAGTAGATTGTGTTAGAACGAGAAATGCGCATCGATTTACATTTGTTAATGTTGAGTTCCATGCACCATGTGAGGCACCACTTATATATGTTATAGAAGTCGGATTGAAGAGTTGCTACGTCAGAGGCATTTGTAACTTTGCGATATACAACGCAGTCATCCGCGAATAAGCAAATTTTTGAGGAAATGTTGTCGCGTATATCATTAACGTATATTAAAAATAAAAGAGGACCGAGGACGGACCCTTGAGGAACACCTGATTCGACAGGAGCCGAATCAGATGTGAAGTCATTCGCAACCACAAATTGAGAACGTTCTCTTCAGATTTCCCGTTAGACGCAAACGCTCGTCATTATTACAGAACTTACGCAAAGAACATTGATTAGGCTGGAATATTCGACGGCACATGAACACATACTGTTCCGCTTCACCGCTTGTCAGCAGATCGTCGGCCGACGCTGTTCTGTTCGCCGCTATGAGTGCACTTGTGTTGCTGTAATCTTACCTTCAATTTCCTGGCCACAAGTTCGGCTCAAGAAGGTCTAACCCCCGTTTTCATAAACGCTCCTTCACCCTTCACTTGACCGAGTTGAGCACTGCGCCGCCATTCGGCTGAAAATGACGCTGCGTACTGAAAAATCGCAGCAGACTATCATTGATATGCAGTGACTTGCCGTGCCTAGAGATGGCGCTCCCGTCGGCTTTCTCAAAATTAGAAGGAAGTGGGCTGGGCTTCAACCTCTCTTTAGTCAAACAAGGAAAACTTATTGATCAGGCACTACCAGCATTAATGTACGCAGATGATATAGTGCTAATGGCCAACAACAGGGAAGACTTGCAGAGATTGATGGACATCTGCGGTAATGAGGGAGATAGGTTAGATTTTAGATTCAGTAAGGAAAAATCAGCAGTCATGATTTTCAATGACAACGAAGGTAGTGAGCTTAGAATACCGGAGGTCACGCTTGAGATAACAGATAAATACAAATATCTGGGCGTATGGATAAGCAACGGTACCGAGTACCTGAGGGAACACGAAATATACATGACGACTAAAGGTAACAGGAATGCAGCAGTGATGAAAAATAGGGCACTGTGGAATTACAATAGGTATGATGTTGTGAGAGGAATATGGAAAGGGGTCATGGTTCCTGGGCTGACGTTCGGCAATGCGGTCTTGTGCATGAGATCAGAAGTTCAAGCAAGATTAGAAATTAAGCAACGTGGAATAGGTAGGTTTGCTTTAGGAGCTCACGGGAATACAACAAATCAGGAAGTACAAGGTGATATGGGATGGACATCATTTGAGGGCAGGGAAGCTAGCAGCAAGATAAAATTTGAGAAGCGATTGAGAGAAATGAAGGAGGAGCGTTGGGCTAGGAAGGTTTTCAGCTACTTGTACATGAAGAATGTCGATACAAAATGGAGGAAGCGAACCAGGAATATGGTGGCTAGAATTGGGAGGTGACGCCAACGGGAGCTCGGAGCCGCTCCTTCGTTTCGAGCAGCGCGGCGGTGGCGCTGTCGGCGGAATGGTGATGCTAGTTACGCGCGCGCGCCTTGAGCGCGCGGACCTTTCAAAGATGCTGTTGCTGAAGCATGATTCAGATAAATTGGCGATTCAGATAACTCACTGTGACGATGGCTGATAGAACGCCATTTCAAGCATTAAAAGAAATTGGCTGCCGCTGCAAGACTTCTGTGACGTTGAATCTGCGCAAATTAAAGCTTTCGTTCGCATATCCCTGCAGTGTTTTGGAGTGCAAGGCGACGGCGTTTTTTTTAAAAAAAATATTACCAAAGTTCTGGGCGAGGAAAATAAAACAAATATTTATTGCACATCATATTATTAGGAAGATCTATTGCACATCATGGAATACAGGGTAAAATAAAATAAAATGAAAAAATACGCACATTTACATACGCTCGGGAGTAGTTAAAAACATTGAAACATTGCACACAGACAGCGCATCGCTTGGCACTAAGTAATAAGAGGCATACAATCACTTTCCACTCGGCAAAAAAAATCAATAGAGCTTAAAGTTACAATATCAAACTCAGAGCACGCGTCTAAGCTTCAGCAATTTCATTCTTTCCTGCTAAGCGTTTCGTTTGCTGTTCTGGGCTTTGACATGAAAGTGGAGCCTAGTAAGAACATAAAACTTGATAATTTTGTTTGTGAGGGACATACTGTGGTCAGGGCAGCCAACAAGTGTAAGCTTTCTTAACTGCAAGAAGGAAACCAAGTCCATGATGCTGTCAGGTTTGACTTCTGTAACACTGAAGCAGTGGGTAAAAGTGTTCTCGAGAGTGGTCACGAGTTCATTGAGCTTGACTGACGGGTACAGCAGGCCTCCTCGGTCAACAGCAGCCGTGAGGGATGCTGCAGCTGGAGATGGATCGTTCTCGCCTTGTAGGAGCTGCTGGCTGCACTCTGCACATTTGGTGCTTGCAACGCTTTTTCTTGCCACATATCCAGCCATGTAGAATATGAGTCTGGCATCGCTGCTTTGCACGACCATGTCTGCATGCTCGGTGCCGTGGCCGTATTCATTGAGCACTTCATGTGCTTCGGCAAGGTTTCCTACGTCAAGAAGCTCGTCTAATTTCCTCCGAGGAGTGAGGTCCTTTCCGTTGTCAGCTCCCAGCAGACTTCTCAGCAGTCCTGAGGACACATTGCTTCCTTTCGGTGGTTTTGCCAAATTCTGGAAGCTCAAAGTGTTGACCGAGATTAGGAACTGGGAGGCAGTCGGATGATCATTGCATCCAGACATTTGTCGGACGATTCCAAACAGCCTCTCCAGGGGGTGCTGACTCAAGCGGCATGTCATCATATAGCTGAAGTTCAACTTCATCGTCAGGTAGCGGAGAAGGTGTAGCGTGCTTGATAAAGTAACACGAAGCCCCTCGGCTGTACTGCGGCTTAGGAAACCTCCGGAGCCAGCAGCTGTTTCCCAATCGTCCAGGTAAGTCAAGAAGTTTTGAATGCACTTCTCGTGCATCCCTCCAGGCTTAAGTGCACCCGAACTGCACCTTGAAGTCATGGCCTCAATGAGCCTTCTCATTCTTTCCACAAAGCTGACTGTCGCCGCTGTGCTCCCATGCTTTTCTTCGATGGTTGCATTGTACAAGAAAAGGCCTCTGAGGACTTCATCACTGTAAAGCCGCACTGCATAATTTACCCTCATTTTCTCAAAGCCATTGGGATGCACAACCGATTTGCTAATATGTGGCATGGCTTTGAGAGTCGTGTCATGCTGTTCATCAAGCTTCCGGGCACAGTCAATAGGGTCAACACTGGCATGGCCTTCTGGCAGTTTTACGCCCGTTCGAACAAAGGTGTTCCTCACACATTTAAGAAGGTGTGGGAAGTCCGAGATGAAGTGCAGAAAACGTTCTGGGTCTGTAGGGTGCTGCCTTCTACATACTGTGTTTTCTTTCCTGCCGTGTATGCCGAATGAGTGCCACATGCTTCTGTTCCACGCAGCTCCATCAGTGGTGATAAAGTCTACGTGCAGACCGGCGTTTTCGCTCATGACTACTGCTTCGAGGATTATTTTGCCTAACGTCTCGGACTTCACATTGCTGCGTGATGCGAACACACCAATAATCTGGTGCCACGTGCCTGTAAAAGGCACGAACAATACTACAAGGCCATGGTCACATGCTACGGAGCGCTCACTCTCTGGTGTGAACTTCCCAAGGTCCACAAAACCTTCGATGGTGCCATCGGTTCCCAAGCTCAAGTGTTCAGATAGCTTAATCTCATCAATTAACAGCCCACCATGGCGCTGGAACAAGTCCATAGATTTTGTTTTTTCCGCCACAGCAGCAAACACTTTTTCGCTCAGGCCGAATCCACTCCTGTAACGCTTGAGATATCGACGTAGTGATGTTCGAGAAGGCAACGCCATGATGTTGTTTTTGCGTATATGCTCATAGAGGCGTGGGCTTTTCATGGACATATTAAGGCACTCTAGAGCCCATTCACTTTCATACTTCATCCCTTTCGTGGATTTTATTTTAGCCGCAGCAAAGCACGCCTTGACTTGTTGCTGCTGCTTAATGGGTAGGGCCTTCACCGCTTCTTCAAATGCTGTAGAATCATTCCGTGCATTCTTTTCTTTCATTTGTTTGATGAGTGATTTAGCCTGCAGGACACTCAGGCGACTCCTTTTCGCTTGCGCTGTTCGCAGCTTAAGCCTGTATGAAAGCTTTTGGGACTGGGCCACATTTTTGCCTTTTCTTCGCCTGTAGGACTCACGATTCAGGAGTAGTCTTCTGAGGTGCTTGCATTGTGGGCAGGCTTTTTCTGGCGTTGGAGCAACCCCACGGCAAGATGGGCTGAAGGTTCTGCCATCAAAAGTCTTCTCCTTGTACTTTAAATTCACTCCAAATTCACCAGTTTTACCAAACCCTCTGCATGGTATCATGGAGTCGACGTCGCGAAGCAACTCTTCTGCCATTTCGATGTCGGTAATGTCAAGGGTCTTTATTTTTGTGGCTTGCACAAAAGCTGTCGCTTGAAGTTTGTTTTCATCTGATGTCATTAGCACATACTTGTCAATAGTCAACTTGTCACCATCTAGTGCGCAAACTGTAAACACCGTGGCGTTGTCGGCTCCAGCAATTAGATGTCGAGCCCAGTAAGCGCTGGGAAGACCACACTTGCGGACGTCGGGAATTGCGGGCACATTCGGAACAGGTATTTGGTTACTGTCGCTTTCTGTGCTGTACGAGCCAGCTGTCTCCTCGCAAGCAGACGTGCTTGGTTCCTGACGCCGAATTTTCGATGGTAGGCCGCAAGTGGATGTTCTTGACGTCCTTTTCTTCGGCACTTTCTTTGAAAGATACGCAGGAACATTTGGGAATATGGTTGGCACCGCGTCAGATTTCAGCACCGGTTTCCCTCGGGGAATCTGAACAGTTTCGCCGTTTATCACATGCGTGTAAAAACGCTCAATAAACTGCTCGTCGAAATGAAGCTCACATAGCGCCGACTTCACGTCCAACGACTTGTCGGCACGGGGTACGGCTCGTTGCCAGGCTTCGAAGAGGGCAGGGTCTTTGGGAACAGAGAAAAGAGAAGCACGCTGACCTTGCTCCCTCGATGACACATAGCCGCTCGCGCAGCCAGGAGCAAAGCAGTGGCGTTGCCTCGCTTTCGTAGTGCTGGAGTTCATCCTAAGGTCGGCACTCACACTGTCATGTCAGCAACTAAATACATTTTGCCATAAGCGAGACATCAACGCAACTGCACACACCCAGACACGCTTCCAGAGGCGAACCAGCGAACCCAGCGGCGAGTCGACGAGAGAGCGCGGAGCGCGCGCTTCGCCCGCATCACTATGCCGACAGGAGCGCCGTGGTGGCCGTCGCGGCGGCGCTTGAAAACGAGGATCGCGCGCGCTCGGCGAATATGCGGGCGCTGGCGTCACCTCCCAATTCTAGCCACCATACCAGGAAGTTGACTGGTAAATACTTAGAAAACAGCAGGTGGCCAAACCAAAAAGAACTATCGGTTAAGAAGAAAGTAAAGGAAACGGAGACTGACATGTGGAAAATGGGCATGATTAAGAAGTCCTCACTAGAGATCTATCGAACTTTTAAGCAGGAAATTGCCAAGTAAAGGATCTATGATAATACTCGGGGTAGTTCTCTACTGTTTGAGGCAAGGACGGGAGTACTGCGAACCAAGACTTATCGGGCCAAATACGAAGGGTAGACACGGTATGCAGTGCGTGTGGAGAGGAAGAAGAAACTGCCGAACACTTGATAATGTTCTGTAAAGGGCTTCACCCTATAGTTCAGGATGATGGCGCAGAGTTTTTCGAAGCACTGGGGTTTAGGGACCGGGAGGGCAAAGTAGACTAAGCAAGTAGACTTAACTAGAAGAAGGTTATCTGATTGGTGGCTAAAGTCAAGGCACGAGTGAAAATTAAACTCTTCACTGCAAAGTACGAATCCTCAAACTCACTTTTTAAGGGAAAAAAATAAGTATAGTTTTGGGTTCATTAAGTATTACGGCTTGGTGGCGCTAGCCACCGCCCGATCTGAAGGGTACAGCCATATCCATCCATCCATCCATCCATCCATCCATCAAGTGAAGGCGAAGCATGGAGGAAGGAAAGATAGAAGAGGGCATGCCCAGCCGGTGTGCTACGTAAAAAATTGCGCCATATCCACGAAGTGAATGATGATGAGTGGGCGAAGCTCCGGAGGTAAACCTGGTAAACCATGAATCCTCTGTACATTTTGCCCACTCGATTTTATTACATCGCTCCCCCTAGCGTACGTCGCCGCACTAAATCGAACGATTGCCTTCAACCAATGACACGCGCCATATGTGACATCATTCCTATTTTATAAGATCTCGCGTCTTTCATCAACTACAAGTACCGCTTTCTAGTTTATAACATCTTGCATCTTTTCATCATCAGCTACAAGTACCACCATCTAGTAAACACTACAAGAACTAAACGAGAGGTGGCTACATACAGGAGACGGTACCGCCATCTAGTGAACACTGCAAGAACTAAACTAGAGGTGGCTACATACAGGGGACGGTACCGCCATCTAGTGAACACTGCAAGAACTAAACTAGAGGTGGCTACATACAGGCTACAGGGGACGCACAGCGCACGCCCTAAGGAGCTTCGCCCCTAAAAGTGTGTAGGAAATGACATCATGGCGGCTATATTCACTAGGTACAATGGCAGCGTTGCTATGGTTACGTGTTGCGCAGTGGAGCTGGTCTAGCAGTGAGTGACAACGGCTGGCGGCGGGATGTGTGCCTCCCAGGTCTCGTGCTGAGCCATGATGGAGAATATCCGTGCTCTGCGCCGCGATATTGATTACGCAGTGTTCTCCTGGTAGTTACTGTGCTCTTAGCAACGTTTACAAATTCTTTTGTCCATCACAGGGTTTCAACAGTGCGTAGAACGAGGGAATATCCATGTGTCGTGCGTCGGGTGACGCGGACGAAGCAATTAGTGCTCAGCGAAATCGCGTTGGGCACCATGACGAAGCGGAACGACGACGAACGCCTTGCAGGTCAGTGACGGTTGGGCAGTGCTCCTGCTTGTGACAACGGACGACGCTGTTGTGCCCAGCAAGACGCAATAAGGACCATGTGCACATACGTAGTTTCGTGTTCGGTATGTGTACAGTAACAACTTGCATGTGCGTAATAAAACACCTTTTATGTTCCGTTTGTTATACTCGCCCCCCAGCATTGTAATCTCAACGTTAGAGCAACCGCGTTCAAGTATCACTTGCACCGTGCTCAAAGTCACCACGGTCGCAGAATGCTGACGCCGGTGAGTTTCACGCGGAACACGGGCACAGTGGTCGGGCGCTGCGCCAGCCTCGTGTAGGAATACAACCGTAAAGAAGACGCACGACCGACCGTGATGTCTGTGCAGTTGCTGAATTAATGACGTGATAACACTCGCCGTTGTCAGTGCATCTAGCGCGCGTTCTCTTGTACTTGCTTCGTTGTCGGTGAGCTGTTACTCGCTGTTAGTACTCAGCACCGAAGGTGTCGCGCTGGCCCAGAGTGTTGAGCCCTGTTCCATTAGTTTCGGATCGTCACGACACGCGCGCTGCGCAGCTCACGTGCTTTCCGAGCCGGAGAGAGAGTCGTGCCTTCTCCTTTACATTCGGATGTAAACAAGAGGGGAGAATTTGCCCAGTCAATATGGCCGACTTCCGGCTTCATCGCGGCTTCACAACGAATGACTCCTACCTTTCCTCCCTTCGTGAGGCAAAGTGTTGAGTGAGGAGAGGTTCTAGAATACGGGGGTTAACTTCCTTGGTTCGGCCGAATAAAAAGTTTCACCTGAACATTAAGTTTGCTCCCTTCGTCCACGCCACGACCCCCTTGACAATATTACCATGCAGCTATTTCGCAGAAGTGTTACAGGCGTCTATTACCGAAAGCAAACAGAGTATATCAGTGAAAGTCGTGACACTGAAAAAGTTTCAAAACACTCGCTAGAATATATCTTGTGTGAGGCCGGTATCTTCAAAATAAACGAAGAGTAGACAATGCCTCGTCTATGTTCAAAGCATGCTTGCCATAAAGGGGCCACCTCAGGCCCAAATCTTTCGGGTCCTTGCCGGGCACGGGCCGTATTTAAAAGCACCGGGGCGAAAGTGTGGCAGCTTGGGCTAGTTGGTATGGCATGACGATAGTTATAGCGCGAGAACAAAACGACGACACAGAGACAAGAAGGACACGAGCGCTAACTTCCAACTGAGTTTATTGCGCAGAGCGCGAAAATATATAGAGGATACAGTAACTATGTCACAAAAACCATATGACACAAAGAGCAGAACATGAGTAAGAGAAAAACAAAAACAAAAGTACAGAACAAAGGCAAAGAAAAAGTATAAGAAAACGAAACAGAAAAGTAAAGATAATATAACTACTTGCGCGCACCGAAACCATCGAGGAACCTTAGTTCCTTCTCGGACAGGGACATGGAGGGCTTGCTAATGCAAGGCACCTGTTTGCGTGCCATCTGCGTGGCCTCGTCAATGACTCGGGTGCGCTCATCTTTGTGCTTGTACAGCGTCGCTGTGTCCTTGAAAAGGGGCACACAATTGCACTCAGTGCAGTACCTAGCAAGAAAACCATCTTTCCCGTTTCTAACATTGTTAGCGTGTTCTCTCAGCCAATCGTTCAGACACCTTCCGGTCGTTCTGACATAACAAGCACCGCATGAAAGAGGGGTCCTATAGACAACTTCCCGGGAGCATGCCGCATACCTGTTTCTATGTTGAACTCTGCATCCTGTTGGTGACTGCATTTTCAGGGGGTTTATAGATTTGGTAAGGCTGATTAATTTGAAATGTGCCGAGAACAGGACACGAACTCCAACTCGTTTTCCGATTTTTTTTGAGCCTGTGTGATATCTGGTGTTCGTATGGAATCACGGCTATTCTTTCAAGCTCTGTATCGGTGTTGCTCGGATTCTGTCGCTGCCTCTGCTCTGCCGGGTCGGGTGGGCCGGAGCATGTTTTCGAGCAGGGCCAGGCTCGGGCCACAAAAGAGACCCGTGATGTGCTCTACTAAATAGTAAAATAGTACGGGACTACATCGGCGTCGGATGCTGCCTGTGCTCGTCGAACCAAGGCCTTTCGGGCCTGTAGATCAAAACAGCCAAGCAGAGTCACCTTCCACTCATTCCGGGTAGGGTTGGGTATAGGGGGTACAGCATGGTTGCACGGCAGGGCCACACCATGTGGTAGAAGTTTGAAGACTTCTGCCCCCAGTGCGAGCAGCTGCCGGAAAAGGTGAGATCGGAATGGTTAGTTTTGCTGCGCACCACGAAGTGTTCGTTAAGAGTCTGAGTAAAAGCCGTTCCTCCGCTTCCCTTGGTCGTTTCCATGGGCGCGGATAAAGGCTCTGATCGAATTGGTAATAGTCCAGAACTTCGCGGAAACAATACACCGGATTGAATTCAAGGTCGTCCTGATGGGGGAGGCCAGTGGGAATAATGCCCGGCGGGTGGCGACGTCGGCTGCTCTAGTCCCATGTGAGCAGGGGTCCAATCTATACACCAGAACACAGCAAACTCAGTGCTTGCTGTCATATTGAAAAGCACGTGGCGCCATCTGTTGCAAGCGAGGCGAAGCAACTCTCTCAACTGCCAGGCGAGCAGACGCTCTGCAAATCAAATGCGAAACTTCACAACTCGAGTCCAGCTGTAAGCATGTTTTGCGCTGTTCTTGTGCTGGAAGTTTATGCTGATGTCATGTGAAACGTCGAAGAGACCTTACTCGACAGTCCGGAATGTCTGCCGCACGTGCATTGCAGGCTACGGAAGCAGCTTCATCAGGTACGTACTAATGCGATTGAAAGGAATGCGAACAGCGGAAAGACTCAGTCGAACTGCGGCGTGCCTTGGCTGTGACAAGACAAAATTTGTGCTGTAAGCCGGCGTCAACGTAGCGCTAGAATCTGGTTCTAACTTATTATGCTCATGCACCGCATGTGTATCAATCGCCAGTCCTGCCGGGCATCGGAACACACGTGCGGTGCAAAAGTGCCTGCCAGAACAACACTTTTAAATGCTACGGTGACACCGACCGAAAGCACATGTAGATTCGCCCAGTTACAGTCGAGGCATGCCGCAGTTCGACGTGGTCGAAAGTCATACATTTCGCGCCGTACACGCATTGCGATAGTAGGCCGTTATGGTTGTACTAAACATGCGCGGTGTGTGCATCCACGCGTGAGTCGTGATACGTATATCCTATTATTGATATGCGGCCTGCGAAAGAGTACGGCAAAAGTTTTGTGCCTTATACTACAGGCATACTGCACGCAAATCGTTGCTGTAAAGTGACACAGCTAGACTGACACTTGAATAAACACAATAGGTTTACTTACTCGTACACTTCACAGGGCTCGTAGTTTTTCCTGCTGATTGCGATTATATCATAAGGCGGTAGAGCTCGGCGTTTTTCGCTGTGGATAAAAGCGCAGAACACCACACCGGCTTGATTCCCGCGATGCGCAGTGAACTTCAGAGGCAATGCTCAGCAATCTCTTCCTCTTGTGCTGGTTGTTGTCGCATCAGATGACAGCGCAGTGGTACCCAGATGACATTTTATAAGTAGGCGCAGCGTGAACAGGCGCTTTTTCGCATTTTAAACTCCCAGAACCACTGCGTTCCACGCTAACGAGGCGCGCCGTGGCAGTTGCAAATTATGGCGTCTCTGGGTGCACTGGTATACCACCGAAGGCGCCTGCGATCGAGGTAGGCGTGCTCTCGTCTATACGGTGGGGTGCAGGGGTTCCCTGATAGTCAGAAAGCTGTAATAATCGGTAGGCTAGGTACCCGACACAACCGTTAACGATGTTTCGACAGGCCCTCCCAGAGTCGGAGATGATGGTTTGCGATGTGCAGTGACAAGCTGCGAATCGTATGGCGACTTCCTCCGCGTGAATTATGTCTTGGGCTCGAAGCATGAGCCCACCTACGCATTCCACACATCAACATCACGGAAGATCGCGTGCAACTCCCACTGGAGGGGAGATGCGCCCTCCATGTGCGGCCTTTTTCAAACAATATGGCAAAGGAAGACCACAGTTCCTGGCGCCTTACGTGAGCGGAAGCCCGGGCCCGCTCTTGTAGATCGAAACCCGGCGGGTTTCCAAACAGTTAACGGGCAAAAAAAAACGTTACTTCGCGACTTCCCTCAAGACCCCGCAAGGGGTATAGTAAATCTGAAGACAATTGACAAGCATAATTGCTCGTAGTCTAAAGCATGCTATTACCCAGAATGCAGCCGCATGCCATTTTTAAATTTATCGATTACATTGTAGCGAGCTTGGAAGCTTGTACGGAAAGGAGGGTTTTCCGCTCTTCGTGAAGATTGTAGGCTTGCCGTACTTTGCCTGGAACACCACCATCTCAGTGGTTCGGATGGAGTTCTGCGACAGCCCCCTGGCCTGCGGCTTCGACGGATCTCTCGGCGAACGACTTTGGTCTACTCGGTTGCATTGCCTGCCTACTCTGGAATCCCGTCTTCGCCGACCTTCTAGCTCGCACTACCAGCATGTTTGCACTTCGCCGCACCCGAGACTTGAACACCAATGCGCAGCCGCAACGCTGTCACCCATGCCTGTGTCGGGAGGCATAAATCTCGGTGCTGCAAGGTCGCTCGTTATTGGGCTTGGAAGCATGCATGTAAGGAGGGCTTACGTCTTTTCCCGCTCTTCGTGCAGGTTGGTGGACGCTACAGCATTGCCTAATCCCGTTTTGAGAATATTAATGCCCTCGCCGTCGTGCTGCCAAGCCCTGAAGCCACTATTGAACCGTTCTGTTCATAATTGCTGATGTGAGGTGACGTTGAAAGTAACCCTGGTCCCTCCAAAGAACCACCAGAATCTTTAGGTGAAATCTTCAGAACCACAAAGGATCGAAACCAGAAAGCTATGGAAATGAAAGACGTAGAAAAAAAGATTTCGGACATAATCGTTGAGCCCAAAACAGTTGCTAGTGTTATTTCTGGCATCAGCGAAAGGCTTGCAAAAGCTGAAAACCAAACGGCAAATGTCGATCATTGGCAGAGCGAAGTCGGTGAGATTTGCGACAAACAATGCAGAATTTCGAGAAAGCTTCAAGTGATTGCAGGTGCGGTTTGATAACGCGGAACACTACTCTCGCCGCGATATCCCTGTGTTTCACGGAATACAGGTGTCACACCGGTCCCGTTAATTAGGGAGGCAATCGCCGGGCTAATTCCAAGAGCCGAAGTATCGGCCCCCCGAACCGCACCACGAAAGCGTGGACAATTTAGAAGTGGTCCTTTTTGGTGCGCCAGCGGACGCCGGCTGTGGCCCAAAGAACAAGTCAGAGCCGAGAGTTGATAAACAAACAAATTATATTCTCAATAATGGCAGATCGAAAACAATACATAAAAATGCACACTCCACAATAGTTACATACAATACGTCCCCAATCAACCCAATCAATCAACGTACTACACAATACAATCAGCCACACTTGAAACAACGGACACGGACAACAATACGCACTACAATGCAGTCACATGCATTGAACAACCAAGACACTTAAAGACTGAAGAGATAGAAAACCTATTCAGTCCAAAGTTCTTGGAACCAAAGTCTAGATGATACTCTTCCGAGAATCACTCACTCAAAGTCCCGCGTTGTTGTCGTTCCGCAGCCCTCGAAGTTTCTCTTCCAGGAAACCTCGCCGGAGTTTCTCTTCCAGGAAACCTCCCGTCTTCAATAGGCCACTCTCCAAGCTTCAAACTTCTTCGCCGGAACACGTCGGCTTCACACACGCAGCTGTCGCCACGTGTCTTCGCTCGATAGCGGTAAACACACACTCTTGCCTGTAGCTCGAGTCGTCACCCCTCAGGTGGAAATCTTCTTCTCCGGCCTCGTCCCTACGGACCAAAAATTTCGCCGACTACACGGCGGAATCCCTACGCGCTCTGGCGCCCACTTTTGTCTCCTGCTTTCTGGTCTCGGCCGCTCGATTAAATACCTTCCGCGCCACCTTCCAGAAATTTCTCGTCATTTCGTCGGCGCAATACGCAGCGAAGGCTGGGGAGAGGCGAGACGGTTTGTCTGCCCTCCGCGTCGGATGACTCAGCTCGGCGTAACCACGCCTCCTTCGTTCTAGAAATATCGCGGGCTTGCTGGGCCGCCGATGTGGGGTGAGGAGGTTCGTCTGCGAAGCCATGCTTCTGCGGGAAGAGCGCGCGCCCGGGGAGCCTTGGATGTTTTCTTTTTTTTTCTTTTGACTTCTGCGAAGCCATGCTTCTGCGGGGAGAGCGCGTGCCCGGGGAGCCTTGGATGTTTTCTTTTTTTTTCTTTTGACCTCGCGGCGTTTCTCCCGCCCGTTGTCGCAAGAATTTGGCGGCGCGCTCATTTTTAGCGCTCGTTCTGTGACACTGCCCCCCACTTTAAGAATATTATCTCATAATATTCAAAACCACACAAACGAGCGCGAACAGTCACCACACACTCTCACAGACTGTAACACAATCCGTCGCTCATAACACTTCACATTCACAATATATCACTCAATACGATTGGACATTGTAATTCAATTACACAACACGTGAAAACACAACCACAAGCGCATGAGTACAACACTCCACCACACATTCCCAACAATACAAATGTACAAAGTTCTCTCACTACAACAATGGTACAATACTATACATCACATCACAGCACAACACTTCGACACTTGTGACACAGGATACCACAACATTAACACAACATATGGCACTCAACACTGCCAAACACATTCTGCTTTGACCTCAGCACTTATCCTGTGTACTTTGAGCTGCGCTTGCGTCCTTTCTTGCGGTGCTCGCTCGATCTCCTCTTGTGTTTCCACGTTCTTTTTCGGCGAGCCCTTTCCAACGACGATATCTGAGGCGTCATCTCAGCCATCGCTGTCTCTTCCGACACCATTAACGCGTCATTACATTCGACGGGTCCTGTCTGTTTATTTACCCGCTTGATAATGCCTCTACATTTTGCCCGGCTGGCCAACTCCGTCTCCTTTACACTGTCGGTCGGTTGAGGTCGTGCCGACGTAAGTCCGGTTGCTCGGCCCGTGAACTTAATCGACACGATCGTCTTCTCCTTCGCTGTCTCTTGCGCCGCAGCTTCACCTTGGGCTCTAGTGAGATCCGTCACGGGATGCTCCTCCACTGTATCTCGCGGCCGCTGTGTTGGCGAGGGCTCTATCTTCGGGTCTTCTCCCAAACATTCTGGATTATTCGGTCCTCGCGCCCCGTCGATGTTCCCGATGACAAGGTCATACAGGGGGGTCGTCATGCATAAAGCAGTAACCTTCCCGCTGAAGTACGGGGTTTCAACCTCAATTTCTGCTTCGGGAAGCATCCGAACTGTACGGTCAATTAAGCAAACCGGTTTCGTTTTGCCTGTTAACTCAGTTTCCCGTACCAAATTTCTCCGCACGATAACAGTGGAACTGCCGGTATCTCTTAACACCGTAACCTTTTTGCCCGCAACTTTTCCAGGCAGCGCTGGCATTCCCTTCGTGACACCGGTTGGCTGTTTTGTCATTACAGCACCAACAATAGGAATTTTCTCCCCATTTTTCAATTCTACGAATCCATCAGTGACGGCATTATTATCAGATTTCGGTGCCGCTTGCACACAGGATACCTGGTGAGTTTGACTCACTCCGTTCCGACAAGCATCTGCTTTGTGCCCAGTCTGACCACACTTAAAACATTTTACTGCCGTAGGGCTCGTAAAGATCGTTCGACAGTTTTTCGCGCGATGACCCACTCGGTTGCACAAAAAACATCGCGGAATGCTCTCTGGTGCACGCTTCTTTTCTTCGGGAGCCAATTTCTTCGAATCATCGGGACAATCCTTCTTGACCTTGGCCAAATTAGTTCCACCTTGCGCTTCCAAGATTTGATCAGCCAATTCAAGCATTCCTTCAAGTGACTCAGCCTTCCTCTCTTTCAAGTACAGCGACAGGCTTGGGTGGCAACTAGTAATTGTTCTCTAATTAGGAGCTCTCTAAGCTCATCGTACTCCTGCGCTGTCCCTGAAAGTTCAATCCATCTGTCGAAATAATGGCAAAGTCGGGCGGCATACTGCGTAGCCGTCTCACCATCAGCTGGCTTTCCTGTCCGAAATCTGTCCCGGAATCCTTCCACAGTGAATCTAAATCGCTTCAACAAAGCAGCTTTCACCTTTGCGTAGTTGGCTGCATCGGTCGGCGTCAGCCTACCGTACACACTGAGCGCTTCACCACTCAAGCAGGTACTCAAAGCAGTTGCCCATTGCTGTTCCGGCCAATTCTGGCTCCTCGCAATCGTCTCAAATCTGTGGAGGTACGCGTCTAGGTCGTCCTTCCTTTCATCAAACGCTACGAGCAGCTTGCTTGGGTTCAAGCGGAAGCCGTGATCTTCCCGTTCGCTGCTTTCAACTCTAGCTTGGACGGGAATTTCGCTTCGCTGTTGCAAACGGAGCCGCTCGAGTTCCATCTCGTGCTGACGCTGCCGTTCCCTTTCCTCTCTTTCTTCTTTCGCCCTCTCAGCTGCCAGTCTTTCTTTTTCCAGCTCCAACTTCAATTGTAGCTCTCTTTCTTCTTTCAGCTGTGGCTCCTTTGCCTCTCTTTCTTCTTTCGCCCTTTCAGCTGCCAACTTTTCTCTCTCCAACTCCAACTTCAATTGTTGCTCTCTTTCTTCCTTCGCTCTCTCAGCTGCCAACCTCTCTCGTTCCAACTCAGCTGCTTTTTCTTCCTTGGCCCTCTCAGCTGCCAACCTCTCTCTCTCCACCTCAGCTTCTTTTTCCGCTTTGGCTCTTTCGACCGCCAACCTCTCTTTTTCCAGCTCGGCTGCTTTTTCTTCTTTGGCTCTCTCTTTTTCTTCTTTTTCCTTCTGGGTGACCCACTTCCGTAGTTCGGCGCCAGAAAGACCCATCTTTTCACCAAGAGCAACTAACTTTTCGAGATCCATGGTGTCTCGCAAATAAAACCTTGCCGCGTGCAAAAAGTATCTGCCTAGATCAGTCTATCGGAGCACTCCCCTGCACTCGTTAACGAGAACACTGAACAACACACAAAATCGTTCCGATAGCACTATCAACAACTCGAGGCTCTTTCTCACTACTTTGGACACACTGTGCACCAAAAGGTCCTGTATCGCGGACGCCAGATTAATTGTCACACCGGTCCCGTTAATTAGGGAGGCAATCGCCGGGCTAATTCCAAGAGCCGAAGTATCGGCCCCCCGAACCGCACCACGAAAGCGTGGACAATTTAGAAGTGGTCCTTTTTGGTGCGCCAGCGGACGCCGGCTGTGGCCCAAAGAACAAGTCAGAGCCGAGAGTTGATAAACAAACAAATTATATTCTCAATAATGGCAGATCGAAAACAATACATAAAAATGCACACTCCACAATAGTTACATACAATACGTCCCCAATCAACCCAATCAATCAACGTACTACACAATACAATCAGCCACACTTGAAACAACAGACACGGACAACAATACGCACTACAATGCAGTCGCATGCATTGAACAACCAAGACACTTAAAGACTAAAGAGATAGAAAACCTATTCAGTCCAAAGTTCTTGGAACCAAAGTCTAGATGATACTCTTCCGAGAATCACTCACTCAAAGTCCCGCGTTGTCGTTCCGCAGCCCTCGAAGTTTCTCTTCCAGGAAACCTCGCAGGAGTTTCTCTTCCAGGAAACCTCCCGTCTTCAATAGGCCACTCTCCAAGCTTCAAACTTCTTCGCCGGAACACGTCGGCTTCACACACGCAGCTGTCGCCACGTGTCTTCGCTCGATAGCGGTAAACACACACTCTTGCCTGTAGCTCGAGTCGTCACCCCTCAGGTGGAAATCTTCTTCTCCGGCCTCGTCCCTACGGACCAAAAATTTCGCCGACTACACGGCGGAATCCCTACGCGCTCTGGCGCTCACTTCCGTCTCCTCCTGCTTTCTCGTCTCGGCCGCTCGATTAAATACCTTCCGCGCCACCTTCCAGAAATTTCTCGTCATTTCGTCGGCGCGATACGCAGCGAAGGCTGGGGAGAGGCGAGACGGTTTGTCTGCCCTCCGCGTCGGATGACTCAGCTCGGCGTGGCCACGCCTCCTTCGTTCTAGAAATATCGCGGGCTTGCTGGGCCGCCGATGTGGGGTGAGGAGGTTCGTCTACGAAGCCATGCTTCTGCGGGAAGAGCGCGCGCCCGGGGAGCCTTGGATGTTTTCTTTTTTTTTTCTTTTGACTTCTGCGAAGCCATGCTTCTGCGGGGAGAGCGCGTGCCCGGGGAGCCTTGGATGTTTTCTTTTTTTTTCTTTTGACCTCGCGGCGTTTCTCCCGCCCGTTGTCGCAAGAATTTGGTGGCGCGCTCATTTTTAGCGCTCGTTCTGTGACAACAGGGCAATACCTCAGAGAACGCGCCGCAGTCTGAGAAATACGTTTTGAATATCATAAATAACACGATAAATCTTTCCGTAACTAGCGACAAGAGCTCACAGGGCCGGTCGTCTGTGTGCTAGAAAGAAAAGCGCCCCTTGATCGTCAAGTTTGCAGCCTACAAAACAAAAAGAACAAATCATTCGGAAACGTCCGGATTTGAAAGTACTGCGTCATTAAGTGAAGATTTCTATTTTAAGCATATTTAGGCAACGCTCCTGAAACTGTGTAAATCCGTGTTTATATACTCTCAATATTCACATTGTGTCAGCGTGTTGTCAATACGAAGGGATCTAGGTGTGCCACCCTTTGCTTATCGTCACGATGTATTATTCCTATCCCTCTTTCACAACAACTTTTATCATTCATTGTTCACCTAATCAATAACCATACACTATTCTCGCTGGCTGAACGTCACATCGAACTGAGCACATCAACCAAGTCCGGGGTGCCACAGGGGTCGGTCCTGGGGCCGCTTCTGTTTTTTGATTTTTATCAATGATTTTCCACTGGGTTTGAAATCAACAGTGAGGCTTTATGCTGATGATTGTGTTTTGTATTGCCCAGTCAAGTGTTTTGATGACACCACAATACTTCAGTCTGACCTCGATAAGATTGTGTCTTGGTGTGCTCAGTGGCAAATGAGTTTGAACCTAACTAAATGTTTTCATGTGCAATTTCCTATTACCTAAATTCCTATTACCTTTATTACCTTTATTTAGGTCCTATTACCTAAATTCCTGCGCAGTACAAAAGGTAGATCAAGTTAAATATCTCGGCGTAACATTCACGGCAACACTAGATTGGACCAGTCACATAGATCTAATCACAGCCAAGGCTTCGCGCTTAATTCATTTCTTCCAAAGAAATTTCATCGATGCGCCGCAAACACTCAAGGAAACCCTGTATATTATAAATGTGCGCCCAATTTTAGAGTAGGCTTGTGTTTCTTGGGGCCCTTTCACGAATGTACTGAGAGAAAAGTTGGAGAGGGTGCAAAAAAGGGCTGCTAGGTTTGTTACAGGAAACTACGATTTTAGAATAAGGTCTTCTGGAATTCTTCAGGCCTTGGGATGGGAACCCCTTTGTGGACGACGGGAAGTTCAAAGACTTAAATTTCTCTATAATATATCACGGTAAGACTGTGCTAAATAAAGAGCGGTATTTAAAGACGCCTAGTTATATGTCCGAACGGAAAGATCACTTATATAAAATTAGAGAATATACCTGTCGATTGAATGTCCTTAAATACTCTTTCTTTCCAAATTCTATTAGTGACTGGAATGCGCTAAAAATACCAATATTCTCTGATTCTAATTTCCTAACAGCCATTGAAACAGCATTTTGAGCTGCTGAAGTAACCCATATATTTAACGTTGGCTTTGTACTTCTCTTGGTTGTTGATTTTTTATATGTATAATTACTGCTTTCGTCGTATAATCCTGTGTTTTGTACTTTTGTTCTAATGCTGTACCACAAGTGTTGATTTCTCCTGTATACTGTAATGCACGATTTACTTGCTTTTAATTTTGCTGTTTCTATTCTATTTTCTACTGTAACCCCCCTACAACAATGCCCAATGGGCGATGCAGGTACTTGTAATAAATAAATAAATAAATAAATAAATAAATAAAGTGCCCCCCCCCCACTCATACAGCTACCTTTTCAGGTGTTTTTTTTTTTTTCGCACAGCCACAGATTCGAACAGTCTGCCTCACAAAATTTCCGTCCTAATCAGCACACCCGCATTCATTCGACAAGTACCTCATCATTTTTCAAAACAAAAATCACTGGATGTATGTAATTTTCATCATTCCAACTGTTTGTATATAGAAGCATCATGTACTCATATTATCAATGTCATGTTCGATAACGCTTATCAAAATGTCATTTCTAAGCAATGTATAATGAACGTATGGAAACCCACCCCTTATGTAATGCCCCTGTTGGGCTTTTAAGGAAATAAAATGAAATGAAACAGGAATTTGGGGCTGGAACCCGATGTGCTAGAAAAAACTGGCCGAGTTCACCAAGAACCTTTAGGTTCCACATCAACTGCGATATAAAAAACTGCCTACTTACTATTATGATGAAGACAATATCCCGTCCATAAAACTGGTCTGCCAAACAGACTGCCCCCCTTCCCTCCTTTCTTTTTTTTTGACCGAGACGAACGACGTAGACCAAAAAACTTAGGAAGCGAAAGGGGTCGCGACTCGAAAAATGTTTGCAGGACTAGCTCCACACTGCTGTTCTTTAACATATAATGTCTAATGCCAAAGAGAGATTAATTATGTACCCTAATCGATTATTGTAATGCTAACATCACAGCCATCACTGAAACGTGGTTATCCGGCAACGTGTCCAATGATGAACTGCTATACTGCAATAAAAAAATATCGAAGATATTGCAACGATCACTCTAGTTCAGTTAGTGGTGGTGTATTACTTGGAATTACTGAAACTCTTAGTAGTTTTGTTGTTCTAATTACTAGTGATTTGGAAACAGAATGGTGTTGTTAGACAACAAACCTTAAATAGATGATTATTGGTCTCTGTTACCGCTCCCTACCCGCCAGCGCATCATTCAGTGAAAACCTTCGCGATTGTTTAATCCTAATTGCTATATTTCTCACACATCATCAAGCGACTATCATAACTTTATCTTTGCACCGGTTTCACTTTATCGCACTTAGTTGCTTCGCCCACACCAAGTTCATCGTCCCTTTTAGACCTGGTTCTGCCGTGAATAAGTGACTCTGTTTCTTTTATCACTTGCCTATTCTTCGTATATTTTTCCACAGTAACGTACCTTGGTACAATAGGTACCTCGACAGACTTTCTGACAAAAAAAAACATTTATTTCTCAGGACGCATCTGATTGGTTATCGTGTTTCCTACTGGAACATGAAAATCGCTGCTAATGGTGCATTCAGACGACGGACCGAATCCGGATGTGGCGGGACGGACGGCGCATCACGTGACCTCACAGCAGCGATTACCCTCGTCCGCGCGGCTCGCGGACGGATGACCCCAACCTGTTTCTCACATCGCGGTTCTGGCGGCAGAGAGCCGGTACTTCAGCGGAATAGCTAAGGGTTGGTGGCAACCAGTACACTTTTCGTCTGCTCTCGGCATGTCCTCCATGGCTCGCGGACAGCTAGCTGCATGACTGGTCGGCATCATCTACGCTTGAGCATGGCTTACTTAGTTTCCGGGGGCTTTGTTCTCAGGGGATTAAATACGCAGAAATTATTTTTGTGGTTCGGGAAATGTCGCCGCCATTGTTTTGACACTCGAAATTCTTAGCCGCCATGGTGGGGAAATATTCTAACTTCTGCAACCGGCGACGTGCCGCTTCTAAGAACGGATGGGAGACGCGTTCAGAAGTTCTGCAAGTGGGGAACAGTGATGTTGAAAGAACATTCTGCCAGCAACTACCTTTTCTTCTGAAAGAATAACACTCCTCATTCATTTGTCACAACGCGACAGACATCGCAGCTTGGCTAGTACACTGTAGCCAAGCGTCGCTTCTTGCAGGCATCCATGTTGAATACTCTCAAACCGGTCTGCTGCCAGCGGGCGCAGGTGAGCACCGAATCTGCTGTCGAGGGTAATCCGGTTGTTTTCCCCTAGGACACCGTTCGTCGTGTGGATGCGCCTGCAGGCGGATCATCCGCCGATTAGCTGTCCGCGTCCATGACAAATCCGGATTCGGTCCGTCGTCTGAATGCACCATAATGGGCACTGAGAGACAGAAGACAACAATTAGACACAAAGACCCGCACTCCACTTTAAGTTAAGGCACACGCTGCAAGTTTTTATTGTTCAACAATGCACAGGATAAATCTCCCACCACCACTAGATTGGAGGTCAAGATCCAGTGCTTACATATATATACGGGGTGACTAGTGAACGGTTGTGCAGCCCGAGCCGTCAGGTTTTTTTTTTTTTTCAATCAAGAAACTCGCTAGCAGACGCTGCCTGCGTCAGCGTGTCGAGGCGAGAGAGGGTGGAGCGCACGAGAAAAGAAAGGGTAAGGGACGCGCATTCTCAGTAAGGGTGCGCCTGCCAGTAAACATCACGGGGAGGAAGATTTTTTGTGATTCTTAAAAGATAGAAAAGAAGATAAGAGTGAGCCCCGTAACTGTCTGCATAATAGTGCGACACCTCAACAGTAGCTCACGAGGGATGGGGGTAAGGAGGAATAAAAAAATATAAGATTAAAAGGTATAGAGATAGAGAGAGGGGAAAGGAGAGAGCGTGGCGCAGAGACAGCGACTTCCAGAAGCAAGGAGACGATAGGAAAGATGGACACGGTCTCAGGAGTCCGAGGACGAGGCACTACTCGTCGAGAGCTCTTGTTGGCTTCAGGAGATAACGTAGGGCGAGTCAGTCGGCCAGAGCTGCGCTGTCGTCGGAGATCGCGGGGGCACAACCGGTCGGCACGAAATTCAGAGAGCGAGTTTGGAGGAAGATTGTGGAAGCGAGCGTTTAGGTTAGCAGACGCTCATGGTTCCTGGGCTGACGTTCGGCAATGCGGTCTTGTGCATGAGGTCAGAAGTTCAAGCAAGATTAGAAATTAAGCAACGTGGAATAGGTAGGCTTGCTTTAGGAGCTCACGGGAATACACCAAATCAGGGAGTACAAGGTGGTATGGGATGGACGTCATTTGAGGGCAGGGAAGCTAGCAGCAAGATAAAATTTGAGAAGCGATTGAGAGAAATGGGGGAAGAGCGTTGGGCTAGGAAGGTTTTCAGCTACTTGTACATGAAGAATGTTGATACAAAATGGAGGAAGCGAACCAGGAAGTTGACTGGTAAATACTTAGAAAACAGCAGGTGGCCAAACCAAAAAACTATCGGTTAAGAAGAAAGTGAAGGAAACAGTCCGCACTAGAGATCTATCGAACTTTTAAGCAGGCAATTGCCAAGGAAAGGATCTATGATAATACTCGGGGTAGTTCTCTACTGTTTGAGGCCAGGACGGAAGTACTGCGAACCAAGACATATCGGGCCAAATACGAATACACAGTATGCAGTGCGTGTGGAGAGGAAGAAGAAACTGCCGAACACTTGATAATGTTCTGTAAAGGGCTTCACCCTATAGTTCAGGATGATAGCGCAGAGTTTTTCAAAGCACTGGGGTTTATGCACCGGGAGGGCAAAATAAACTTTAAGCGGGTAGACTTAACTAGAAGGAGGTTATCTGATTGGTGGCTAAAGTCAAGGCACGAGTGAAAATTAAACTCTTCACTGCAAAGTACGAATACTCAAACTCACTCTTTAAGGAAAAAAATATAGTTTTTGGTTCATTAGGTATTACGGCTTGGTGGCGCTAGCCACCACCCATCTAAAGGGTACAGCCATATCCATCCATCCATCCATCGGGGGAGCTGACGCGCAAGCGCAGTAAGGGTGGTCACGCCACACACCGGATTGAGCTCGACCCTAGGCTACTTCGCATTTTAAAAGCCAAAGGTGAAATGGCAGCCAGCGTCTCTTTCGTTCTTTGTACTTGCGATTTCTTTTTGAAAAACTAAGTTATTAGTCGAGGTTACCCGTCCGACGACGTAGCGCCGATCGCATGACATCACAGTGTGGCGAGAGCCAGGCCTGTAAAATTGGGAGGACTGCACAGTGAGAGTGGCAAGGGCGAACTAATGAGAGGCATGCCAAGAAGGGGAGAGCAAGGCCTCGCAGAAACAAACCAATTTGAGGAGAGTCAAGAGTGGAGAGTTGACTCAGCGTCGAAATCCAGCCGTTTTGCGTTAAGTAGGTCAGTGAGAATCCAGGTAGACTACAGAGGGCGTAGGCGAAAACCGTGATTGTCTCAAACGACCATCTGTCCGACCGTGCCCACATATCTTTGCCCCCGTCATGATACAGATCCACAGATGTGTCGCGGGTTTCATTACAATTGTTTCACCTGCAGTTCGTGAACCGGTTCACAGAGACGCTGCACTTCGGCATTCGTTTCACGAGTTCAACATGGCGGCGGCGGCACCGCTGTATTGATTTCCAAAACGTGCAGCCATCGTGCCAGACAAGTTCACTACTAATTTTCTGCCACTGTTCGTGAAGTTGTGCCGAGACTCTGCAGCACAAGAAGGCTGCAGCTGCATCGGAGAACAACATTCCTGTCTGTTTCAGTGCTTCCCAACAAGCATGTTCTACGGTAGTTGCACATGCAATGCAATTTAAGCGACACCATCTTTTATGAATCAGTTATCACAGCCCCAACCCACCAGACAGCCAAATAGCATGGGGCTAGCACGACATATGCATTCTCGTATTCGTTTCCGCGGCGTGTTGCTGCTGCACTTCCTGAAACCAAGGAGGTTTAAAAAGAAATGCTGCTGTGTACGATCCCGCAACGCTTTGCCAGCAATAATGAGACCAGCTTCTGCCCTGCAAAGATGTAAGAAACGTGTTATTTTCTGGTGGTGCCCACTAGGACATGAAGTGACTTTGGTCTGTTAGTCTAAAAGCTACTGCAATTATAAATTGAAATAACATTTCCGACGAAATAACCCACAGAGACTAGTATCTGTGACACTATCTTCGATAAAATTTGCCTTGAATTCAAGGCTTACTAAAGAGAGGTAGTAACACAAGGATGCACTTTGAGCACTATCTGACCCGAAAAGCTTGCCGCGTAACTCGTTGCGCATGCGAGTCAATCGCCGAATGCCAACAGCTCATCATGCCCCCTAGTAAGACGGCTGCCACAGCCGCCATCTTACGGTGGGTAATAATCCGCCGTCTTCACTCGTGAGCGATAATTTCCACTCTGGCCACTTTATTTAAACCTCCTTGGCTGAAACATCCCCTGCACGACGACAGCATCCAGACGGCACCACCATAAACCAGCTCATGAACTGTAGGGTGAATCGGCTGAACGTATTGTAGAAATTTAAGCGCCCTGGTAAGTTTCGTAAAATATTCGAACATTGCTGCTCTGCCAAACATTAAATTATGAACAGTTACGACGAATCTTTAATCAACAATATGCGCAGTGCTGATATAATATTTGCCAACAAACAGTTTAAGCGGAAACCAGCAAGTGTGCACTTTTTCCCCAGAAGGGCAGGCGCGCCGGCAAGTGATTCTACGCCAAGCGGTTCGCAGAAGCACCCAAAAGATGTGCATTCTCCCGATATTATACGCTATACATGCACAAATAAAACACATACAAAAATAAACGATAAGCACTGTAGCAGACGATGCCTGCGTCGGCGTTGCGACGCGAGAGGGGGGGGGGGGGTCACGCATGCGCAATGGCGGTGTAAACGCGACGGGGATGAATGCCTAGAGGAGAGGGGGGGAGCGAGCGTTGGTAAGCGGACGCTCTTGCGTCGGCGTTGCGAGACGAGAGAGGGGAACGGAGAGGGGAAGGGACATGCATGTGCAACAGGGGTGTTAACGCCCCTGGGAGGGATACCTGGAAGAGAGAGAGAGAAGAGCGAGCGCAAGCAAGTGTTGGGAATTTGAAGAGCAACTAACAGCTGTTGGAGAGAGAGGTGGAGAGTTGCGCATGCGTAGTGCGAGTGCGGACACCGCCGACGCTGGGGGAAACAGGACCGAGCAAGCGATGCTTCGCATATAAAAACATGGCATAGCCTAACGGCCACAGGCTTTCGCCAAACACGCTTCGGAATGAAGTGATTGATTGATTGATTTGTGGGGTTTAACGTCCCAAAACCACCATATGATTATGAGAGACGCCGTAGTGGAGGGCTCCGGAAATTTCGACCACCTGGGGTTCTCTAACGTGCGCCCAAATCTGAGCACACGGGCCTACAACATTTCCGCCTCCATCGGAAATGCAGCCGCCGCAGCCGGGAATCGAACCCGCGCCTTGCGGGTCAGCAGCCGAGTACCTTAGCCACTAGACCACCGCGGTGGGGCTCGGAATGAAGTGTAAATGTTTACAATAGTGAGTATGAACTTTCATAATATTTGAAGGAGAAAGCCGCCCGACCTAAACATCAGCAAGAGCTGACGCGGCAACAGCAATATTTTATCGATGAGCCATCGCCATGTTCCCGCAAGAGAGACCAAAGCTAAGCACCAATGAAGGGATCCCTTGAAAAACGCTTAAGTATTGATAGCCAGATGGAGGAGGAGCATCAAAATCGCTATTTCAACAATGTTTGCGAAGTGTAGGAGGCTAGATTTTTCCCGTTTTTGCGTTGTCCTGTAATCAGGGTTCATTGAATAAAAAACAAACGACAGAAAAAACTAAACCCTATAGTAACCTGTTTTCAGCCAGGCCACAATCTTAAAGATACATTTATCCAGTCATAGGGTTTTCATGCCAAAGCCACGATCAATTTGAACATTACATATAATTATAGGCTTGCGCTCATCTTCGTCGTTTCCGCCCGCCATAGTTCTGCCGGGGATCGCTACACGCTGGCGTGGTCGGCAGAAATGTAGTGACTAAAATAAATATTTTGATATTGGTGGTTAGATCTATACTATGATTATCCACAGCTATAGGTCTACAAACAAAAAATATAGACATCTCAAACGTTCTTGAGGGCCCCCTAAGGCTAAAATTGTATAACATGCTACAGTTCCACTAGCATTTTAATGAATCTTCATTGTTGTTGATTATACGCCTGTTGATTATAGGCAGTATTGTACATGAAAAGGGCCAATAGCATGCAAAAACATGAGAACTTGGGTTACTTTGTGCATTAATGAACCAGAACAAAAAAATATATGAAATGTGCGCAGAGAAGACAAAAGAGTTCTCGAAGGCATTTGATCTTCAAGCAAGGATTACTACTTTGCCAAAATTAATGAATACTTATACTTAATGGCCAAACAACCAACAGGTGGAGACAAGTGCACAAGTAAACACAGACAAGCAGCTTGGGATATGTGTAGAGATATATTAAAACCGTCCGGTTCTGTACAAAAGGAAGTCACGCCGTGGCACACTCCCACACAAATGTAACACACGCAACACAGAACACTGTGTGTTATTCTTAACACTGTATAAAATACAACAATATTCGCGCATAAGTATACACACTCTGAACGCTAATAACACGTGAGACAAGGCTGTCAGTGCAAAAAAGCAGGCGACTCTTGCACACACAAAAAAAAAGCTAAACTAGTACATTTTATCTACATTCTCATACACGCAGCATAGCGCATGTCCTCACAGCTGCATCTACAGCTCCAGAATTGTTTCTGTAGCACAAACTGTGGGACTCTTCATGATGCTGTGCACAGGCTAAATGTTGCAATGGCGCACATGAGAATACAATATCCGTATCAAACACTCCACACAAAACATGCCTCTTATAATTGAAGACTGCGTGTAAAACAGTGCACAAACACATTTCTCATATCAAAAATTACATGGATTCAAATCCGTGAGAGCTTCTTTACAGTAGTTCCAACAGAACAGTTTGTGCAACCTGAAAGTGCTTTGAAGCTCTGGTGTACGAGTGCTAGTGACAAGTGAACACAACCTGACCCATCCTCTTTTTCTTCTTACAAAACCAGCATGCGACTTCCAGCAATACTCACTCTTGCCCAACGCACATAACCAAGTCACGTTCAGCATAGTGCCCAGATTTTATGTTTTAATGAGAGTTTAGAAAATTCAGCATTATATGCAGTGTGGGGACCATCCAGCGTGGAGAAATGCTTCTACACATGGTTCCTTCTATTCATTTTTAAGTGTGGCATTACAGCTAACTGTGATGTTCATCGTTTCCCATATATAAACCAATATTTCGTCAAACAGTGTGCTACATTTCTGACAACTTTATTACAGATTGAACAATCTGTAATCTTGAAAAGCAGCAATGAACTAGGCTTTTCAGTAAATGTTCTGAGACACACTTTCAAGTTTCAGTAGCAAATCATAAGTCACTTTGCTGCACGACCTGCAGCCTATGAAGAGCAGAGACATTGTCAAACAACGTAGATTGCCGGAGCAAACGTTTTGACAAGGGTACTTTTCCGAATGTTAACCACACGGCATTTCTTTCTAGACAACTCACTGCCTTAAACCTATATCTATCTCTGAAATGCTGTCTCCTTTTTTTTTAAGTTCCTCAAGAACTATTATTTCAGTGCAGGATTTTAACAGTTGATATTTGTTTTAAAAAATTTGAACGGCGCCATTGCAGAAAATACCCAAAGACGCCAACTTTAAGTAGAATACAGCTATCAAATGAGCTAAATTTTTCCAAACAAGCATACCGTTTCATTGTAGTAGAAAGAGCCTAACGATCATGCCTCGTGACATACGGATTCGCAAAATATGGCTTACGAAAAATCAGTTAGCCTTAGCAATGATAAAGTAAAGGCATTCATAAAAACTATCAGCAGTTCCTAATTAACTTAGAAAGGTGAGCTTTTACTGCACTGTACCTTTCAGAAATTAATACGTCTACTAGCAACATCACATCCCCAATCCCAGTTGTATAAAACGGCACTTCCATTAGCCTCCATGACGACTCACTGAAAAGTGCACAGCAGACAACAGCTGTGTTCCCCGCACCACTCTGACAACTCGAAGTCCAAAAGCCATTTAGCACAAAGGCCACTGATGCACGAGTGCTGGACAAGAACAGCCACTACACCTGCAACAAGAAAGAAGTGGTGCTGCTTGTTGACCTAGAGGAACGCCACTGTTGTCTGAGGATCCGTGAAAAGTACTTTAGGTACACTAACAACACCAATCAAATGACAAATTCAATATTTTTGTCCAGGATTACCATTGCAAGTACAATTTATGGTGCCATATCGTCAGTTCATTAAAGCAGAACCTCATGATAACAAATGCAAATACCGTATGGATTGAAAAAAAAGTTAATAAAATATTTTGCTTACAAATATAAGCAATGAACAATAGCATTAGTAACCATATTGGGTTACCTTGAGGGCATGCTTTGGTAGGATGCAACTTTGCCATAGCGACAATTTATTTTAAATAAATTAGAATGTGGGGTTATTTGCCCTTTGCAACTCTGGGTCACAAATTTATAAGACATCTATTTACAAAAGTCTAAACAGTGACCTTACAAGAAAAGTCTGGGGACATCACAATTAATTAAAATACAGATGTCACATATGCTTACCTGTTCAAACAGGCAAGCAACGCATGTGAAGTAGTCATAAGAAGGCATGGATTAACTTAGAGTTTTGGCCATATATGAAACATACAGGAAAAAGTTTCCTTGAAGAGCTAGTAACATTATTATGCTACTTGATGCTGCATTAAATTGGCTTTACACCTTTTCACACTGTTGCCAGCAAAATACCCAACTGCACCTACAGCAGAACAAATTTCAGCAAAGTATCTAATGGTGAAAACAATCTGGTGCCTTATGTAAATGCTTAGAAGTCATTTTGCAGTAATATCTAGCAGAGAACTTGCTGAAGACTTTTTCAAATCTGCTCACAATGGCAACCACCGCTCTGTTAATTGCAAACATTGTTGGAAAAAGCATGCGCCCAAGCTTGGGATGGAAGAAAACGTTTTCCACTAGGTGCAGTAGCAAGAAAGCACATCACACATTGCAATAAGGCTCAATGTTTACTTTAATGTTAACAGAGGCACGTTGGGTTGAACACATGAGAAAGTCCACTCGGAGGCACTGCTGCCACAGTCTCAAAAATGCTGCTTTCTTCTCGGTTGTCGCCAAGACTGACAGAAACACTTCAACGAAGTCTAGCAGCCACGAAAAGCACTCATGACGGTGTTGTGTAGAGGTTCGTGTTTTCTATGTGTCGAAAAAACCAGGAACTTGTGCTGTGGGTTTTGGCTGACCACTAAATGACTACCGAAGTCTGCCCTTATTCAAAAGCTGTCACTTTCTCGAGACAGTTCGCTTTAGAAAGGTTACTGTACTCTTCAATAAAATACATACGTCGAACAAGACTCAAGCTTTGTAGAAATCGCAACTTGCGTTTCACCCAGTGTCCAAAAGTTCAGATTTGCATCGCAAGAGCTGCGAATGATGGATGAGAATACAAAATGGGATGCAAATTATTGGTAATAAGTTCCAATGTTCACACAAAGCTGACTCCCTCTCACTGAACTTTGGGATGATAGTGCAAGACATCGGGAATTAACTCTTAAAGTGAACCCTTATGTGATAGTCACTTCTATAATGTGCAGCAAAAATCTTATCACACAAATGACCAGGCCTGAGGTGGATGTGCTGATCGATAACCCAACGGCACTCCCGAGTGCAAGACATGCTGCGTGGCTCATTGTCCTTTCAGTCGTGCATAAAAGACTTCAACAACCAACTGGGTGCATTGCTTGCGACAAAATAAAGATGGAAGCAGCATCGCACAGCGTTGATCATCCAGGCTCAGTGCTCACACAGTGTCAGCCAGTAAAAAAAATGAACCAATGAAACGAGGTGTTGCAGTGCAGGGCCTTGATGAGTCTAATTTGTAACCATCCTCATACCAACTTTTTTACACAAACACGAAAGCTGTGTCCTGGCACTAAAAAAACCTGAGGTTTAACACCGTTGTAAAAATGCAAGTTCATCCTGGCGAGACCTGTCAACACTACGGCAAGTCGTCAGGCGGAAAGAGCACCGTTGGATAAGATTCCTTGGGCAGCACCACAACTTCTTCCTGCGGCTGAACAACAGGCTCCTCCACCCCTCCGACGGCACCGAGCTCTTGCTGTAGCACGTGCACGACTACGGGCGCATTGGCTGCCACACCGCCGATTGCACCACCACCTACGACTCCAGCAGCGATAGCCGCTTGGTGTATGGCACCGGAGTTGGCCACCGGAGGAGACCCATCAGTTGCGGCTGCAAGATTCGTGACAGACTTGCTCTTGACGCACTGAAAGTCGACGTGCCGGCTCTTGGCCTCCTCCTTCTCCCAGGACATGCGCAAGAAGGGACGCTGCACGTAGTTGTAGATCACCTCAGAGCGCCCGCCTGGTCGACGCTTCACTTTCTCCTTGTGCGTAGGGTAGCCTGCAGAAGGATGCAGTTTGACCGCGCTCATTTTAGCGTCCAGTAATAGTTTGACAGACCTAACCTAGAAGATGGCAGATTACCTCCAAAATTGAACAAGTCCCACTTAGCAATTGGCAATGTTTTCCGAAAGCATGGTCAATGGCAGTTTGACTCATAAGATCAGTTTCATGCATGTACACACTACAGCAGGCTTGAGCAAAATATCGTAGGCTCCTGAAGTCGTACCCAACTGTCGTTAGCTTGAGATAATAGTCCACAGAAGGACTGTCCCAATTTCATGATGCAGCTTTCCCAAAAGGCTACACTCATCTTTTACCACTTCTGATTGCTTTTATTTTTTCTTGGTATCCATCATATTACCGTCAAATGCTAAGCAAGCGCCCCCCACTCGAGTAAGCTGCTTGTTTCAGGAGATCTGAAATAAGCGCCAAATAAGCGCCAATGATCGGTCCCGGACGAAGCAAGCGCCGCCATCCCAAATCTAGTCTAATTGTCCTTTACCGTATAGGGGCCGAAAAAGGGGGGAGGGCTTGCTCGACATTTTACTGTAGGATGCCAGCTGCTTCTGCTTTTTATGTCTCGGGATGTGCATCATTCAACAAAAGTAGTATCCTATTTCATATGCACAGTGAATAAATTACATTTATTGCCATAGCCCTCCCAGTTGTGCCCATCATCTATTGAAGATGTGGCGGTTTGAAATTGACGGGTGTCAAATATAGAGGATATCATAGTATGGTAGCACCGGCCATTCATCCACATAGCATAGTAAATACATTCTATCACAAGACCTATAGCGATGATTTTATTTCTTCAAAAGTAGCCATGACTTTACCATAATTTTTCTGTCTTCTAGTTTGGGAAACAGAGGTCCTATTGTGACAAGCACCTCTACTAAATCATCCCTGAACAAAAAATCAATGCCATGCAAGTAACATTTAGAAAGTATCACAGGCACTTGCATGAAGTTTTCAACTATGCGCAGAAATTCCTCCCCACCTCAGGCTTTACTAGCAATGTATCAGCTATCAAATAATCACAAATTGCATCAAAACTACAGACAATTTCAAGAAAATTGGCGAATGTTGCAGGTAATAGCTTGCTGCCCACTGCAGATGCCTTAAAATTAACAATGCTATATGTGCAGCACTCACCTTCAATGCCAAGCCTGATTTTTTTAAGGCCACGCTCCTTGAGCACTTGTTTGGCAACATCTCGATTTTCTATATACTTGAAGAAGCGGTACATAGCTGTGCTGTGAATGACTGAAAAAGACAAAGGCAAAAGTATAAGCAAAGTAACATGGCTACTGATTTCTCTACGACACCTCCTATATTGACAAAAACAGTAAATAGTAAAACACACAGTGTGGATAATGAGGGGGACACAGGAAGGAAACACAGCACTTCACTAACATGCAAAGGTTTACTCTACTGTATGCAGTAAATAAATCTGCCTACCCGAAGCCAAATGTTTCCCATTAATTTACTCACTTTGGGAATGCTCTTCCCCTGTCTGCGGCGGGTACTCCTCATCCCAGTCAACTGTGTCATCGTCCAGGAGAACCACTATGTGACACTCGCGGTCACCTCTCTGTAGATTAAAAACAAAAAAAAGCACATACACATACATGAGGTAAGTTATCTATCTAAAGAAACAAACAATGCAATGTGTTTGCATCATCAAAGCACAAGCTTTTTAGAAAGGTCATCGGAGACCTCTTTTATTCATATCTTGGATCCAGTGAAAATATGAGAAGACCATCAATGAATGGCTTAAGCAATTGATATGACGTTGAAATCAATATTTAAAGAGAGATTTGGTTGGATGCAAAGTTTTAATAGGATAATTTAATGATGTGTGATAAAAGCTAGCTCACTGTCGATACCCAACCAGAACAGCCTTTTTGGAAACGTTAAGAGGTTGCAAGAAAAGGCTAGATGAAACAAATACTCTTCTTGAAATCTGCAAGGGTCCAGACTGAGTCACATGCAGAAAAGTGGATCAGCTGACGTAACCCACTGTAACCTGTCTTTTAGTCAGTGCAAGGGTGCACTGGTAAGCAACGCCTTCAAAGCATTAAAATCTATCCAAAGTAAAAGCACTCCAATCTGCAATTTTCATTTTTTGGCTTACAAGAACTATTGTCACTACAAATGATGCCTTCGCTATTCCGAAAGCCTAATCAATAAATTTTGTGGGAGTTATTAAAATTCACAAGCACACCTTCATTGGACCTTATGGAGAGAAATATCCAGATAAAAGGAAGGTATGACCGCTCACCTGTGCAGCAATCACCATCCTGCAGACAATCAAATCTTCAAGGAACTTCTCAAACTGCTGGCGAGCTCCCTCATTAGATAGCTCGTGTAGAAGGCCCCCTAGTGAATGAAGAGAGAGGTAAAGAATAGTTGCTGCTCCATCACAAAACACCGCAACAGGGCATAGACTAGCACCATACACATAAATGTACCATGTTTTCGCGCGTATAACCCGCACCCAATACCCAAAAATTTCAGTGGCAAAGTGGAGGTGCGGATAATACGCGGGGTTTTTCCTATAGTGCTGCTTCACAGCAATGCGTGTTGTGCTGTGAAGCCCCTTAACAGTGTAGCGAAGGCTACGGAGGCAGTTTCCGCAAATTCGTGTTGCTTCACAAGTAGGGCAGTTTGCGGCCGATTTTGGTTTCGCTTGCTTGCATCGTTGAAGCGTTTAGAAAAACATTTGGGGAGAGACAATTCGATTGTTCCGTGTAAAATCTCACTGTCACACCACAAATATATTTTTTGGACGTTCGCGTCCGCTCAGTAACCCTCCACATGTCCCTACGTCACGGACGCCATGTTTACTATAGGAAAGGGCTTGCCGAAAAGGTGGTGCTGTCTAAGAGAGTTCCATAATAAATAAAGTAAGTTCCATAATAAATAAAGCAGTATTTATTTCAGCAAGGCAAATGAGATATAGAGATATTATCAGTAAATTTATGTACTACATTTTGACGCGGTAGCAGGCATGCATTTCGGTTTTGTTGTTTCCAGGGTGCTGTTACAGTGTACTAGAAGGGGTAGTGCTGTCAAGTTGTCGCCAAGTGTGAGCGCTCTTTACCTCGCTGATACCGCTAGTTCTCCACATCTCGACCCGTTCTGTTCTGTCACCATGAGTAGCGTATGGCGGCAGGCCTTCACGGCACAGCAAAAGCTTAAGATCATCGCCGTTGCCGAGGAATTCGGAAATCGCGAAGCGGGAAGACGGCACGATGTGGACAAGTCCTGCGTGCAACTGTGGAGAAAGAAGAAAGAGAGCCTACAAGCCGCGCAACGCGACCGTAGGTCATTTCGTGGCCCCAAGACCGTTGTCTACCCTGAGTTGGAGGAGGAGCTAGTAAAGTTCATCGAAAATATGAGAAGCAGGGGTCACGCCGTATCGACCGAGATGGCCCAAGTGAAAGTGCGGCGACTTTCGAGGGAGCTAGGCCTACCTCACGAGATCCGTGCGAGTTGCGGATGGCTGCACCGCTTCATGAAGCGGCAAGGGCTCTCAATCAGACGCCGGACTACAATACGTCAACGCTTGCAGGCTTCTTATGAGGAGAAGCTGCCCAAGTACCAGAGATATGTATTCGGCCTGCAAAAGCAGCACAATTACATTTTCTCGCAAATCGGCAATGCGGATGAAACTCCTGTTTATTTCGAAATGCCATTGGACACAACAATTGAGAAGACGGGCAGCAGTTCGGTGAGCGTGCTGACCGGCAGCAACACGAAACTGCGCATCACAGTCTTGCTTTGCGCCCTCACCGACAGCACGCAACTGCGACCGTACGTCATCTTGAAAAGGAAAATTCTACCAAAGATTCATTTGCCTGCCGGTGTGGTGGTGCACGCACACGAGAACGCTTGGATAAACAGTGATTTGTTCGTAGACTGGATCAAGATGGTATGGGAGAACAGGCCCGGTGCGATGCTCGCAAAGAGGTCCATGCTCGTTCTTGACTCTTTCCGCGGCCACACAACTGAGGAAGTGAAGGATCGCCTTCCACGCAATGGCACCGACTTAGTTGTTATACCCGGCGGAATGACGTCAATGTTGCAGCCTCTAGATGTGTCGCTTAACAAGCCCTTCAAAGCGCACGTCAAACGCTATTATGCCGAGTGGATGGCCGAAGGCCTCTACGACTTGACGCCGACAGGACAAGTCCGAAGGCCTGATATTGCCCTATTTTGCAAGTGGATTGTCTAGGCATGGAAGGCCATTACAGGTGAGATGGTGCAACAAAGTTTCAAGAAATGATGCATCACAAACAACATGGATGGAACAGAAGATGACCTTGTACATAATAGTGAAGACTGCGGCTCAAGTGATAGCTCTAGCGAGAGCAGCTACAGTGAGTGAATTGTGACTGGCTTTGCAGACAGCGTACTCTGCTTGCTAAATAAAGCTTTTTCTGTCTACATATGTGCTAAGTTGCTTGAGCAGTAGCTTTTGTACAGCCTTTCCTGTATATCAAATGTGCGGGCAAATACGCGAGGATTTTTTTTCTTTCTCGGTGAGCTGAAAGTGGGGGTGCGGATTATATGGAGGGGCGGGTTATGCGTGCAAAAATACGGTATTGTATATTAGGTGATGTAAACCTTGCCTCTTAAGATAGGCAGAAGCACCTGCAAGTTGTAATGAAACATTCAATAGATTTGCACAACTACACGCCATTCCTGTAGCACGACTTTCTCTTTTAACAATAATTATTGATCATATTTAGATTCTATTACCATTTTGATAATTGCTATTATAGGATCCACTAAGCTTAAAGCTTTGGCACCTTTAATGTTCATATTCAATCTGTTTACACAGAGTTATCAATGAAGTTTAGCTACTAATGGGAGAGGCAGATGCCACACTGACAAGTGCAAGTTAGGTATGGGGTGACAACAGGAGTGCAATAAAATAAAACACCTAAGCTGCAGCAAAGAGAACAGAATGGCAGTTACATACTGAGGTTGTGGCACTTGACAGTTTGGGCATCAAACGGGATGAGAAGGTAGTCGCATGCCTCTCGCAGCTCAGGCACGGTGACACTTGGAGGACAGTAGATGACGCCAGTCTTGTAGTAGTCCTTTAAAAGCGTAGAAGGGTGTGTGTGAGGAAATATGTGGCAATTACTACACTAACATTATAACAGCATCTTTTAACCTTTCACAGTTGTGAGGAAGCAGCGAGTGAAGTGCAACTTCAAGACAAACTATGAGGTCGCCTCAAGAGATAAGCAAATGCTCATGGGTGACCATGCCCTATAGGGCAAAGCACAGGTGGTGAGAGTAGGAGGTGTGTGTGCATTGCAACTTTGGCAAAGAACGTAACTTCCCTTTATTTATCATAACCAGAGGCAGCCAATATTTCCCAAAACTAATGCACTTCACGAGCAGGCCTTCACAAACAGCGAATATCGCGGAAAAGTACTACTTGCATCTCGCTACGACTATTTCTACCCTCTTCATAATCTAGAGCCCATAGTTTAAAAAAACATGCTTCTGCAAATACTGAAAAAATTAACGTAGAAACCTTAAAACGTGCCCCCTAGAAACAAGTTCACCACAGCCAGATTCTCTGGGTGTTAGACTGTTAAACAGAAAAAGGAATCCCCAGCTTCGATATATTATGCAATGAAAGAAGAATGAGCAGTTCTTTCTTCGTGTCTCTATGTTTATATGGTCTAAGCATGCAGAGGTAACAAGAATGAAATTAATCTTGAAATGTGGCTCCACCTGCTGCATTATGTGACTACATGTGCAGTCACAATGCAAAAATCACCGCACCACTGAAACATTACATACTTTCAGAATATTCAGCTTGATTAAAAATGTCTCACACCATCGCACTTACCAGGATGGCCCTGAAAACTGTGGCAGACAAGCCTTCAGCCACCTCGTACTCTCCCCGCTCATTGGGCCTCGTAATGTTGTTCTCCAGTGATGAGCCAAACATGCTAAAAGCAAAGCAACCATTTTTAAATTAATTATGCTGCCACACAGACTACCATATCTCAGAACATTTAGCTTCATTAGCTAGTCGGTTAGATTTCATAGCCAGACAGTGCAGCTGCAACAGGACTGGCATACATGAAGAAAGCATCTATACACAGCACAATGTTGCCGCACCTTGATCTTTATGGCTGTCAGTCACTTCTCAATGCGTAATTCAATATGTGCTCCAGGGATCACAATATACACGTGATTATTTTAATTTAAACAGAAACATATGAATAACAATACATTGTATATAAACCGCATATGATTAAAGCCAGGAGAGGTGTTCAAATATAAGTATGTGTGTAACATTAAAAAGATTCAAAGTAGATAATGTAGACTCATTACTCTGTTAGGATGAATTATTAAAACTGCAATGTACACGGCTGTAGCAGGTGGAGGAGACTACAGGCAATGCAATAAGTACAAAATATGAAGGTGAAAAGTTACTTACTCCAAGTGCCTACAAAATAAACGTACCTCCATTACTTTCAGCAACTACCTTGAAAATGGGAAAGACTATAACATGAAATTAGGCTCACAGATTGTAATGTACGCTTGCCACAGCTGTTTTTTTCTGTGTAACTTTGCATCTCTGCCATTTGTGCCCTACTGTTTTTTTTTTATATTACATCTTTTGCATTGTTTTCTTTCCGTTTTCTGTAAGGGCATTGCTACAGTGGCGTCATACTTTGAATCATCAATGGGCTGCTCGGTCTTTCCACTTCAGAAAAAGATGGAGCAACATTTGCTGAATACTCTAACATCGGTCACATCGTAAGCAATGAACTTTTGTGTTAGTAAATATCACTGTGGTAAAAACAAATGGTGGGCATCGGAACAGCCACTATGGCAGAAAGTCCGTTAGAATCCACAGAGAGGCAGTTGTGAACTGATCACAATTGGGTTTTAAGCGAAGTGGGTTTACAATGAACCCATATTAATGATGTTTAACTAAAAAATTATGCACGCATTGCCCTCGTATTCACTTGAGGGAAGACTCAAAGTCCGTTGTAATCGCTGCTACTACAAGAATTTACCTCAATGTTCTTCAGAATTATTCACCATTTGCTTTGACACTGATTTACATAACAATATAAAGCGTGGCCTTGCTATCACGGACCTCAATAGAAACGGAGCTGAGGAAGAGCCTCAGCGACAAAAGTCTCAAGCCGCTTTACTATGCTGAATTGTATTTTGTATGTGGTTACCATGTCATATTCATTAATGCAAAATACCAAGGTGGTATGGTGACCAATGAGTGCATGAAATATAAGCTCACTGCATGGAAAAAAATGGTGGTAAGTGCCTGTAACTTTCATAGCGCTCCTAACCAAGGATAGTCTATCTTTCATGTGGATGACAGGTGCTTCCTTTCTAAGAGATTTCTTGTCAAGACTACCCTCTTCCCCACATCCTTTCATGACCCATTAGTGTACACATGTTCCCTTTCATGAAATAAAACTATGGCAGTAAGTCAGCCTTTGGTCCATCTTCATTTTGTCCTGCGGTTTGGGTTGTTTTTCTGTTTACTTGAACAAGTACCGACCAGCCCAAATAAGCGCTCTATTGCTATTTCCTCCCCCTGACTTGCCTTTCACAAACCTGCTGTAGCTGGGCTTTCAATCTTGCTTATGCTTGGATGATGCTATGCTTTCCCCTATGCAATGAACTTTCCCTGTCACCCTCACTCTCACTTCCTTTTCCGGTTGACCTCTTCTCTCTAGCTTCTCTTTCTCGTTCACCTTCTTTTCTCCCCCACTGACCTCTTAAATTACTTGCCTTGGTACTACATTGCTCTACTCTCTCCCTTCCACCTCACCAGCCTTATCGCTTACCTTTGCCAACTCCGCTATGCCAGGGTTTCCCTCTCGCTATGCGCTTGCCCCATTTCTCAGCTTTTCTATGCTGTCAACGAGATCGTTCTGGATGGACCGGGAGCGGTATGAAGGTGGAAATGCATGGCGATACGCATAGCGCGATTTCCGGCACAATTTACACCCAGTTACGGCCCAGTTCACGGTGTAAGAATGGCCTAGTTGCAAGAAGCACGATCACTTTGACGACCGCCATCACTAAATAGCACCGCTGCGTCTTCCTACTCTGAGTAGAAAAGGGAAACACCTCGCGCGGCATGACGCCCATTCGTTCGACAAGGGGAGCTTAGGTTGCAGACTTTGTTTGGTCTCTTCCGATGACTCCAGACGGTGGCCTTTTAGAAGCCGGTGTGGGCTTTCGAAACAAAATCTAGCAATGCAGCGTGCCATCTGCCTATATGTCATCGAGAATAATCCTCAAATCTCCAGATTTCATTCTTATGTCTAGGTTGTGTTTTGGTAGTTATTCTTACTCAAGACCTCAAAGTGAGCACTAGTGAGAAACTGCTATGTGCCACTCGGTGCCCGAGGTCTAGGGCCAGATCCTGCATTGGGCCAAGAGGGTAGCAGATACCTACACTGGGTAAGCTCCTCTGACACTCACCATGGCATCTTTCCCTCTTGGGATAAATAAAAATTTTCTCCTCCTCTTTTCCGTGCCGGTGCATTTGCATCCGCGGCAACGTGGGCGTTCTGCATGCGTCACGAATAGTGTTTTTTGTTAACAAAAAGCACCATGCGGTTCCGGCTTTGCTCCACTGTAAAACATAGCCCAAGCCATACGAAAACCTCAGCTGCACACAGGGCACCAAAAACTGACTTAAACAGGCTATGTTGGCAATCATAGTCACCATGTTTCAAAAGAAAGATGCCAGTAAAAGGTGGCTGTTCTCATGTAGTTTCCCAAATTAACTGGAGACGATTGAGGCGGTGTGATTGTTCAGCCACCATGAGAATGATGGGAAACACACGGGTTTGCCGAGTCTTCGTGGCTGCGGACTTCAAATGCACTTGTGGCTTTGTGCATTGCTGTTCTGATTTTGCTTCGATTAAAAAAAAATGTCCCACTGTGAACTTTCTCACCCGATTTGAACTGGTCAGCCTAAGCCAAGGTGCTGAAAAGCGAAACTGCTGAACTTTTGCTGGACCCCGTTTAGCGGCAAAGCGATTTCAGGGCCAACGAAGGCAAATGGAGCCGAAAGTACGAAGATGAGACAAATCAGTGTACTACCCATCATCCCCGTGCAGACTGAAGCGCCGTGTGTTGCAGCTCCCATAGACACTCATCTAGTGTATTTTACGTAAAACTCTATATACGGGTGCTCAAACTCTATATACGGGTGCTCACCGTCCCAGCATGGTGTCCGGCTGCAGTGCAAACAGTGCGGGATCGACGACGAACCGCGTGTTGTCCACGATGAGGGTGACCCGCTCGTCCGTGGACAGCGCCGACATGGCAGCCGCCACTGCAGGCACGCACTCACCGCCCGTCGCCATCGCGCCGACCGGGGTCACGCGAAACGGCACGCCACTGCTTTCGGTGGAGCTGGAGCCGCTGCCCGATGAGCTGCCCCCGTGGCCGGCACTTCCCGACTGGCTGCTGGACAATAGCTGACCACGTCGGCTTCTGCAGTACACCACACACAACGTGCTCGAAGATTTAAGGATTTACTGAAAAGGAAACTGGCGAGATCATGTTGCCACTACAGGCTAAGGTTGTTACTCCTAGTTCAATGCTTGAAAAGTGGAGAAAATAAGGACAGGGGAGCGTGGCCTACCAACTGTTTGGCAGTCCGCGTGTTTGGTAGTTTGGTACAGCCGGTTAACATTAAGAAACCTCAGTTATTCGTAACTACGTCACTTCCTTCGAGTGCCACTGAGACATTTTCTTTTTCATTTTTCTATATCCACAAAATATTGAAAATTGCATGTGATGCAAGAAAACACGAAAGGCTGACGAAATATCAGGTAAGCTCACCACCACCTCATCGACACAACGCTATTGGCCACGCCGGAACAGCTTGGGCAAAAAGCCAAAAGGCGGTTATCACAAGGACCTTGCTTTCGGATGCCTATAATGCCCCTGACACACGGGCACCCTAAAGTCCTTTAGACAAGGGGACATCTTTCGGAAAGGCGTTCGGGCGCAGTGACACACGACAAAAGAGTAAGTCCTTTCCGGCAAAGATCCTTTTCGCAAAAGCAGATCCCGCATCTACTTTTCTGGCAGGAAGGGAGTACTCTCGCATACAGTGTGCATAATTTATCAATAGAAGAAAACGTGTAGCAACACTGCGGTGCCCTGTCAGTATTTTTTTGCGCTGAGAAAATGTTTTCATTTTCAGCAGCAGTGCGATTTGTTGAAAAGTGAAGGCCTATAGTCTTTCCATACTCTCAAACGCCTGCATTACGTCACTAGCGCGATCATGTTAGGGTTGGCAGTTGCTGTGTCGGCGACGTAGTATCGACGTAGCAGCGTTTAGCTCATCTACGATGGAGCCGAGGGCGACAAGTCAGGCCCACCTCAACTGTTGCTTTATCTCTGTCTCTGCGCTGAGACATCGCAGGACCACGATGAAACGCGGCACGCCAGCACTGACCCAGCTGGACGCAGCCATGTAAAAAGCACGACAAAAAACAAAAACAGCAAAACACCAACTGTTCGTAGTTGCCAGACGACCTTAAGTTGCTGCTAAAAACGCAAAAAAGCGAAAGAAAGTTACAGGTATGCGCATTATAAGCCACCAGACGATAAAAAAAACAATATTTTGCTCCGGCGTCACTGAATGTGATGTGCATGCGCAGACTCTTTTTAATATTCCCAATCTTGCTGCTTCGACAAACGGCGCCATTTTTGCTGCAGCGTTCTTCTGAGGAACCGCCTAAAGCAGTAGTCCGGTGCCGTGTGTCATCAGCGCCACTCCTTTCTGCAAATGGTCCCCTTAGGCGACAAAAGGGGTTTACTTCAAAGTACTTTACTTTTGCCCGTGTGTCACGGGTATAAGGCAGGCTATAAGCCGAGTCAAAGCTGCAGCGCGAGGACTGCTACTGGAGCGGCCATACACAGCTTCGCACACATTTTAGTCCGCGACGGCGTATTTAGTTGCGAGCGAAAGGGCAGCGGTCGCCGCGAGCGAAAGTTCGATGTAGCTGCAACTCTTGGGAGGGCAGCCACCCCTGGGAGACTGGTGGCGTAGGCGTGGGGAAGAGTCCCCATCGGGAGCGTCACCCCTCGATATTATGTATGGGACTGGATGTGCATTAGGCTGCTATTATTACCACTCAAGTCACAGCACCCGCCCCCCGATGTATGGGCTGAGCCGACCTCGCGCCCCCCTCTTTGGCAACTTAGAGGGGCAGCTCCCCACCCCCCTGCGCACACCTATGATTGGTGACTTGGTAACGCCACACCAAAACTATTTTATTGAGATAGCAATCATATGGACAGTCTCGGCTGGTTTTTGCCGTCGCCGTAATTCACACACGCGCACACACACACAAGACACACACAGACACACACACGGGATGCGCTATAACTCTTCTTTCTGGGGAGCAAACATCGCCTTTCGGGCCAGGGTCATTTGCGCGCGCGCTTATCTCGTGAGCGAACAGGGTAAAAGGGGGGGGGGGGGGGGGGGCGTGGCTTTAACATTGCCGCGCAATCGCGGCAAAGATCAGCCTGCGGCCTGTGCCCTTCTACTCGCTGCACTGTCAACAAAAAAAAAAAACATGGTGCCAAAAGTGTACCTGGAGCGGCCGTGTTCTATTAGATGCGGAAGCATCTTATACTCGCGCCTTGTAGTGCGCCGTCCGCGCCGTCCGCACCGCTTCTCGAACATTCGACAGCTGACGCGCGCGCATGCGCCGTCGCGCCGTCACCCACCATCTGTGCCGCGCGCGCTTCTCCTTCGAGAACATTCGACAGCTGACAGCGCATGCGCCATCGCGCCGTCGCCATCTGTGCCGCGCGCGCGCTTCTCCTTCGAGAACATTCGACAGCTGACAGCGCATGCGCCGTCGCGCTGTATATATACTCAAGGTCGGCGCTCGCTCGCTCAGTTGCCGCTCGTCGGTTGGTTTGTACGGCGCGTCGACGTCCAAGGTCGCGGTGAAATGAATTCCAACGAATCCACAAACACAATGATCGACGTCCCTTCGACCAGCGCCGTCCCTTTCGCATACGTGTGTACGTGTTCACTCATTTAACACCCCCTCCTACAACCACGTTAACCAATTTAGCCATCGACCCAAGTAAGTCGCAATTTAACACCCCATTTCACAACCACGTTAACCAATTTAGCCATCGACCCAAGTAAGTCGCACTTTAACACCCCGTTAACCAATTATATGCTCCGCATCCTCCTCAGTGTTCCCCCGAGGGAAGCTGCGGGCAATTTTTTACACCACCATTTTGTAAAGTTACGTGGGATCAGATCTAAACGAGTTGACTGCCAGCTTCACTTCGTATATCAACGCCGTCACTACGCACGAGTCTCGTTGTGGTCATGTACACTGTGGCCGCGCCGCAGGAAATTTGGTTACTTAGCAAGCGCATGTTTAGTACAATTAATACTGCCCCTAAAAATGCTAGCCTTGCTTTGTAAAACATTCGAATATGTTGCTATCTCATTCATTGCTTCACCCTTTTGGCGAAACTGACTTTTTTTCTTCTTTTTATCGTTAAGCACGAGTGTACCTTCTCGTCTGAAAAAAAAAAAAAACGTACGCGTGCTAACGTTGCCCTGTTCAATTGCTGTAGCGGCCAGGCATATACGTTGGTTCTATTTACCCTTTGCTGCGTTACGATTCAGACCGGCGCCTTGATGACACATTCTATAAGTGCCTGGAGGCCACGATGTAATAGTTGTGGGCGTGACATGAAGGCAGACCGAATGCGTCCCCACAGCGTGAAGGCTGTGCATTTGAGGTCCTCCGCGATGATCGCTGGCGTCGGGGTCACCATATAGGAGGTCCGCGGCGCTCGCCGCACGCGCATAAAACTCGCTGCACGCTCTGTCTGCGTTATCCGCACGGCTACTTGAATATATAAAGGCCTGCTGAGCACGTCGAAGCACGGACAACAGGACGGGGCGTGCGAACGGACCTTCGAAATGTCACGGCGATGATGTTGCCCTCTTGCGAATCGAGGCTCAGTGCATACCCCCCTATAAGTTTACATAACGAGTGCCCAGTTTTTCGTAACTACATCACGTCCTTTGAGCGCCACTGAGACTTTCTTTTTCATTTCTCTGCATAAATATTGTAACGAGAAAACCCATTAAAAATATGTTTTTAGTTATCGGCGCCTTGGTAAATCGCTGCGATGTTTTAGCTCTCAGAAGCAGCCCGAAGAACGGAGTATTGCAGAGAATTAAGACATTTAGCCAAGGAAAAAAATAATACTTGCACGCCTACCGACGCGACACGAAAGTGCGAGCTGATTATAATGAAAAAAAAAAACAGGATGAAGTAGTAAGGTAAATATAAAGCAAACTTGGAAAACTAAGGCTAGAAAGAGCGAGGGTGATGGGTAAAGTGAAAGAAGACTTTAAGGTTTACAAGAGTCAGCGAGCGCCATCAAGTAACTCGGCTTTAAGGCGAACAGATTACACGTTTATAAAGGAAACAACGCAAGCACCGCCAAACGTTAAAAGAAAAAGCCGCTTCCAAAGACGCAACGCGAGATCAGCAAATAATGCAGCACCCAACTCAAAGACGCAACCACTTTAACAAAACTTGCGGGAAGCAAGAGCTATCATTCTACACTCGAGTTCCGCCCCCCTCCCGCGCGCCACTCATCCTCAGCCCACCGCGGGCCCCTCGCTAGGCCTAACGAGTGCGACAGCTGTTGCCTGCCAGACGACGGGAGTAGCATCGAAGCGTAAACTGCCGCGCTCCTCTTCGGAGAACCCGTCCTCAGTCTTCCTGATTGTGCGGCAGAAGCCATCTCACGCCCGTCAAGGGAGTGTTCGTCCGGCCGTAAAGGAAACTTATCACCGAACCGGACACCGCATATACAACCCATCAATCCAGATAATTTTGACATCGCAGAATATACAAAAGGCACAAACAGTGATGCTATGGGGCGAAAGCAAAAAAAAGCCATTCAGTTTTGGCGTATGCTCTCGCACCATTCGGCAACAGAACAGCAAAATTACATCATTAGTGATTATAAAATAACAAAACATTTCTTGCAAGATCATGTCAGTTTGAATTTTAAAGCACGCAGAAAAATGTTAAAGAAAGGAACAGTATAAATACTTCTTTCTTGGAAACTGTTTAGTGTCAGTAAGTAGCTCATCATTTGGCGCCCGCGATTCATTATACAGATGTACCGCAACTGTTGCGTCATTCGACTGGTCCGTAGCTACTCTCGATTGTTCTAGGCAAACCTGAACGCGCAAGGGAACAGCTAGCTGAACAATGAGATTGTCACGTGGTTGTGACTGCGACAGACGGAAAACCCAAGCCAGTAAACATGAAGATGCTTTCTACTGGACGGACTTGCGCGCAGGTAAGGAACAACAAGCAACACTTGCTGTACGATAACGACTATCACCATAGGCGTGCACATGTGCACGGGGAGGGAGGGTAGGCGTTCGCCTAACCTGTGAGGATGGGGGGGGGGAGCACGACGCTAAGTCACCCCCAAACAATGGCATGATCGGGAGGGGGGGGGGGCGTTGCGACGAACCTTCGCCCTGCGTGGTTTCACCTAATGCCATGCTCTAATTATTAGACAATTTTTTTAGAAATGAAAGCGCAACAAACAAACGCTGCATAAGACATGTTTTTATTCATTCACGAGCGCCTATGCAACTGCATGGTCAACGAAGGCTCCCTGAACGCCGCCATTAAGCCCCTCCCATCTGTTAGTACACGTGCCCTCCCCCCTCCCCCCCAGAAATGCATTGCCAAGGTTACGACGTCAGATGCACTCTCCTGTAAGAGTTCGTAAAGGAGGTGGTCCTTTGAACACGAAAGTGTTTTATGCCGGGGTCCACCACTGCTCCACTAACGTATTTCCGTCACGGATATGACGTTGTCCATATATACTAAGAGATCGCAAAGAACAAAAAAAACGAGAAGGGAAGGTTCTTCCGTCGCGGGGCCGCGAACCAGCAACCTCTCCATCCGCAGCGCGCGGCGCTAACCACTGGGCCACGGAGCGTACGTTGTTGAGATTGAATGCGTCTCGTTTTCTATCATGTCAATGTATAGGGCTAGCTTTGCCCCCACCCCCCATGCGCAAGCCAATGACCAAGTACCAAAAACCATTTCTTTATTTACGTTGGCCAACACCGCTAAAGAAGGCAGAATAAGTAGAGAGCCACAGCAAATTTCGCCTGAAGTGCCCACCACGAAACCATTTATTTTTTTTTCTGCCAATGGTCAGAAATGATTGACATTCTGGCACGATCGTTCGATGGCACGCGGTGGCGACACCGAAGTGCATTTCGAAACTACCGCGGAGTCTGAAACATGCAGCCAACACAGCGACTGACACAGCGACAAAACGGGACATCATCAGCTGCTGTCCACGATAAATGTGCGTCGCGATCCGCTACTTGGTAAAAAAGTGCCGCCATATCCACGAAGTGACTGATGATGAGTGGGCGAAGCTCCGGAGGTAAACCTAGCAATTCATGAATCCTCCGTACATTGTCCACTCAATTTTTTTACAACGCACCCCGTACGTACGTCGCCGCACTAAATCGAGCGATTGCCTTCCAGCAACGTAACGTGCCATATGCGACATCATTCCTATTTTATAACATCTCGCATCTTTCATCACCAACTACAAGTACCGTTATCTAGTTTATAACCTCTTGCATCTTTTCATCATCAGCTACAAGTACCGCCATCTAGTGAACACTGCAAGAACTAAACGAGAGCTGGCTACATACAGGGGACACACAGCCCACGCCTTAAGGAGCTTCGCCCCTAAAACTGACGCAGGTGTTCAGCCGCGGTACGTTCGCAGGGAGCCAATCGTCTACCGCCTATTTGCGTGCAGCGCTTCGCCTACTTGGCGTGCACACCCTGCCGAGCCGCTTGCGCCCACTTCAGACCGCGTACAGGTGCGGCCTGTTGCGTTAACGCGACGATGCGAGCTTTCCGCAGGCGGTGCTCTTGCGGTCCTGGCAGCGGGCGGAGGTGCGTTTGGCCTGTCGCCCAGTGAAAGCGCGTGCTACATTTGCTGTCCCGGTGCCCGCGATCTGCAAAGTTCAACTAAGCGACAACGAGCAGCTATCGTTTCTGCAAAGCGGTGCATGCCGAACACAGTCCCGCGCATCAATTGAGGCGGCAGCGTCGACGCCTCAGCGCTCCTATTAAAAGCGTGCAGCAGGCTTAAAGCAGCGCTACGCCACACATTGGCTTTTTGTCGAGGATAAGTCATACTGGCGGTATTTTCAATAGTCGCCACATCGCTTTCGTTCTTCGCCAACGGTTATCAGAAGAGGCACCGCCGCAATCGCGCGAAAGTCGAAATCATTGATCGGTAGATTTCGTGCTCTTGCAGCAGCGCAAGTGTACAACATGGCGACCACGCGTAATAGCCTATCACGATGCGAGCTGTCGACATTACATTCGGTTCCAAAACTACCTTGTGGCGCAGCAATGGCGCGAATTAGACAAAAAAAAAAACTTTTGAAGCAGTGTATTGGAGCAGCGTAATTTTCAGTTGGCGCGATTGGCGCAGGTTTTCCACCACTGATAATGGTCAAGGGGTGTGCGAAATTCGAGTTCCGCATTCGAATCGAATCGTCCTTAGTCGAATGATTCAATTCGGACTTTCGAATAGCTAGTATTTGAAGTTTGGCAAAATTCGATCGGACGAATACCTGCGAGGATGTCCAATGGTGCAACTTAGAGTGAGGCAGCTAAAGTTAACGCTAACGCTGCCACAGTAGGCATTTCGTTAAAACTACACTTGATGTCCTGGTCCAAAAGCTAGCATGGCTGAATAAAGCGATTCCTCGTAGAGCGCATGTTGATTTTAAAGGACTCTGTCGTTACCGCACGTCACGGATACAGTAAAAAAAAACGCCAGAGAACAGTCTGGGAGACTGTCCAAGTGCTATAAAAAAATAACCAGTACACTGAGGTCAGATCTCGTAGTGAAGAGGCTTAAGAGCACTTCAGCAGGTCCCGAATCCGACGAAGAAATACTTTAATGAAAATTTACACCGGCTCGTGCTAAACAAAACCATGAACAAAATGCGTAGTCGAATAATTCAATTCAGACCTTCGAATAACTAGTATTCGAAGTTTGAAAAAATTCGACCGTACAAATACATGCGACGATGTCCAATGGTGCAACTTAGAGTGAGCCGGCTTAAGTTAACGCTAACGCCGTTACAGTAGGCCTTTCGTTAAAACTACAACCGATAGGTTCAAAAGCCGACATGGCTGAATAAAGCGGTTCCTCATAGATCACATGTTGATTTTAAATGACACTGTCTTTGCCGCACGTCATGACTACAGTGAAAAAAAAAGGGGGGGGGGGGGCAGAGAACAGTCTGGGAGACTGTCCAACTGCTATCAAAAAATAACCAGCACACTGAGGACAGACCGTATATAGTGAAGAGGTTCAAAAACACTTCAGCGGGACCCGAACCCGACGAAGGGAGACTCCACTGAAAAATTGCAACATCTCCCACTAAAGAAAAATGTGAACAGGATGCGAAGCAGCGTTTAGGTCGATTCAAAGTTCCGTTCATTAGGGGCACCTCGCCCGATGTATATAGTGGAGGACACCATGAGTTTCTGTTGGTGCTACTCGTCCCGAAATCTTGTTTGGAGCACGCCACGCACGTTGATCACTATGCCACGCGGGGAACAAATTCGTTCATCTCGCGTCTGCAGTATCTCATTCCCCGACGCCATTGCGTGATGGGTAAGGGGTAGAGGCCACAGCTTCTTACACAGCCACTTACCCCGGCCCGATTGCGCAATCGCGTGCCAGCGCGTTCGGACTAATAACACCGGTGCCACACGATCACATTTGATCGCGGTCGAGCCTGATCCGGATGGAATTTGCGAAATCGTGATTGGCTCCTTTACGCGAGCTGCAGGAGGTATAGCCATTCAGAGTTGAGATATTTGATCCCGATGAGGCTTTTTGGCCAGTCAACAGGCTCCGAAACGCGCCTGAAAAGCTCGCGCATTTTTTCCCTGCGCGTGACCTACCTCCTTATACGCGCAATGACGTCAACTCGACTATCAGTGACGTCGACTTCATTACTCTTTGCTGAGACCTGGTTTAGACCAATCGACGAGATGCGTGCTACGTCGAGTCGCCGATCGCCGAGTTGACGTCACTGCGCGTATAAGGAGGTTAGTCGCGAGCTTTTCCTGCGCGTTTCGGAACCCGTTGACTGGCCCTTTAATCGCGATCGGTAGTTCAACGTGTGACACAGGTATAAGATACAAAGCGTCGGTTCATCGCGCGTCGGCAGAATATCGTTCCCCGATGCCATCAGATCATCGCCGAAAGTGCAAGCGGGAGCGGCAACAGTCTTACCCAGCCCCTTACACAAACCGGAACGCGCTAGCGCGTTTGCTTGGGTCAGCTTTCGCGCATTCGCAGTGAGTGTGGCCACGCCCACCGTATCGACCACATAAATAGCTTTGCATCTAATAAGGGAAAGAGCGTGGGGCTGCACTTCATCCAGATACGGCCCGAAATCACTCTGCGATACTATTCCCAAGCCTGCAACTGAGGCGTTCAATGAGCACGTGTTTCCAACAGCAGGGACCACCATAACATACCGACAAGAGATCCTCAAGTGAGGTCATGTGGAACAGCTCGTGTTACGACATGACAATTTGTATTCCATCCGTAGAAGTCACTAATTAAAAATGGAGGAGATGAGATTTCGTTTCTTTCAGTGTTCCACAAAGTATTTTGTATTCTATATTCCATATTTTAGCCACTATCGGCACTGTCCAATTCTAATTCGATCCGAGATCATTTCACTATTCCGACACCCTATGAAGGATCCTTTTGCTGCCCCCCCCCACCTGTTTTTCTTTCTAAAGTAGCTGAAAAAGACGTTTATAAACGCGTTACAATTCAACGTCGGCGAACGATCCATGTGACAAAGTGGGAAGTGCGCCTGGGCAAAATGCTGCTTAATCGTCGGTATGAAGTTTACATAAAGGCTACGAAAACGTCTTAAATCGAAATCACTGGCCAATCACGCTACGAAGGATTTGCCAGAAGGTGTAACGGCTGCTGCCATGATTTGCATTGAGTAATTCAAGGCTGTATAGGAAAGATAGCCGACCGACATTATGTTCGATGCTACTGAATGTGTTTATCAAAGAACATTCGGGGGCGATCGTGCGCACGAAACTTGCTATAATTTCTAGTTCCCTACATCTTCGCAAAGCCACGACTTTAGCTTGGGTTAATTTATGAACAAGCTAGGATATCCCGACGCGAACACAAACCCCGACAACAAACAGTTACGTTGAAGCATGTATTTATGCCTGTGTGTGCAGCAGCCGCTATGAAAAAGGCACAGCTGCTTACGGGCTACTGGTTATATGTATATTTTTTAACGCGAAGCGGTTTATGGCGGCGTTAAATCCGGAAGTGTGCGGCGTGACCACTTTTACCGCGCACGCGCCAACTCTCCCCCTCTCCTCGCGAGAGCGCGAAAAGGTGAGGTGGAGGAAGGAGATGGCAAAGCACTGCCTCCACTTCGCTTCTCTCTCCCATTTATCTTTCCGCCACAGCTGTGCGCTCGTATAGATATAATGCTGCGCGCGCTCGCTTTACTGCACTACCCTAGCAGCGCTGTGTGTTCACTTTGCGGTATCCACACAGTATTACACACAAATGAGAGGGGGGTAACATAAGCGGTGCTCATTATACAGGGTGTCCCACATAACTTGAGCCAAGAACTTGAAAGTGAAAGGCACTTAGGTGGCGTATTGAACCAAACGCATACTACTCGCACTAGCCTGTAGGTGCTCAGGCTATTTTTGTATTTCTCCCCACACTAATTATTTATTATTCTTAATTACCTATTTTGCTTAAGTTATGGACTGGAATATCAAAGCATTAACACTGAAATATAGAGCACTTTCCGAAACCACCAACTAAACTGTTTCCTGTACGATACATATCGCGCTGTTATTTTTCCACGTTGTAAAGAAAGCCCGCGAAATGTGAAAAGAAGCCGTGTGACGGACCGTGAGCGCACTGCTATAGTGCTGCTTTAGGCTTTCTTTACAACGCGAAAAAAATAACAGCGCTAAACGTATCATACAGGAAACAATTTAGACGGTGGTTTCTGAAAGTTCTCTACATTTCATTGTTCATACTTTGAGTTTCCAGCCCATATTTAAAACAGGTAATTAAGAATTATAATTAATTAGTCTGGGAAGAAATAAAAAAAGCTAGTGCAAGTAGTACACGTTTGGTTCAATTCGCAACTGAAGTGTCCTTCATTTGCGAATTCTTGGCTCAAGTTATGTGGGACACCCTCTACACACCAGCCCACACACAAACAAAACAGACACGGAAACATAGAAATGGAAACACAAGTGAGCACTAGCGCTGCTTCACATCCGCGCATGGGATCCTTTAGTGAGAGATGGCATTTTTTTTTCTTTTCATTTCGTCGGCTCAAGCGTTGTTGTTTTCCATACGAGTATAGCAATTTATATTCAAAACGAAAACGCTTCATCCCGCACGCTGCGTGAACCAACGTTACCACATTTTTTGTTGTTGTTTTTCTGGGCAAACAATACGGAAACAAAGTCGAAGGCCGAAGATACTTCCGCGCCGACTCGCCAATGCGTGCGCCAGCAAATATGCGCCGTGCAAACATTCAAGCGCACGTGCGAAATGAAAGAATACGGGCGCGCGAGCCTCATTGCGATGCAAGCACACAGTATGCATACCAGCGCGCTTAAGCGACAATTTCACGCTGTTCGGAAAAGCTTGAAACCGTAACACGAAATTCGGTAAATAACAGCGCTCTGCCACGGTGCTGTAGTGGCTAAGGTACTCGGCTGCTGACTCGCAGGTCGCAGGATCGAATCCCGGCTGCGGCGGCTGCATTTCCGATGGAGGCGGAAATGCTGTAGGCCCGTGTGCCCAGATTTGGGTGCACGTTAAAGAACCCTAGGTGGTCGAAGTTTCCAGAGCCCTCCGCTACGGCATCTCTCATAATCATATGGTGGCTTTGGGACGTAGAACCCCACGTATCAATCAATCGGTAAATAACAGCGGACGGCGCGGGTACACGTGCATGGTCTTGTGACAGGAAACTCCAGCGGAAGGACGGCGATATATGCTTATAATGGCAAACGAATGTTGGAGTTGCTGCGTAACTGAGACAACAGCAGCGGGAGGAGCGAAAGATACCGTCAGTTATACACGATACGCGAGTAACTTTTTTCGAAAATAAATAAAAAAGAGCCATACAGAAAAGCGGTGATGGGGGAATGAAGCGCACGTTTAAAGACTTTGTCGCAGAGTGACCCTCGCTTTTTACCCCTAATCAATTACCACGAATCTGTGCCCGACGAAGGAACGCGCGTAAGTTCTTTCTTCTTGTTTTCAATTATGCTGTCTGCTTGTATTATTTATTTGCTCATTTCGAGTTGCAAGTAAGTAACGTTTGAAGACTGCCTTAACGAGACCGACAACTAAAGTTTGTGGTACCCGTTTTTACTTGCGCAACGGAAAGCTTAACGGTTAGAGCGAGTGAAGCGAGTGAGTGGATCCAGCTACAGTGAACTCTCCCGCAAGTGAACTTCAAGGAACCCAAAGAAATATTTCTAGAAATATTCCCTAGAATTACGAAAAGCATCGGACACAGCAGAAATAAGGTCATACGTGTGCAACAAAGTTTATTTAGAAAACTATTCTGCAAATTTCAGTCGGACTGGTGCTCTTAAAGCACAAGAACCGACAAAGCTGCCCAGAGAGTCTCTGTACACTGCCTCTGGCACAGCTTGCTGCTGTGACACCAAGCCTCGTGAGTTTCCCATATATCCTACAGCCTCGGCTACAGATAAGGGATCTGAACCTGCCTCAGCCATCACAACTTATTCGTCGCACTCTTCTTTCGCTTCCGGTCCAGCACTGGAAAGAACTTCCAAATGTGATAGTTCTGCGCAAATACTGACGACCGACGCGTGGCTCGTTTTGGTCTCCCGCACGGCCACTCCGCCTCGGCGGCGCTGCATGCATAAGGCAAGAAAAGTTATTGTATATACTAGCGTAGGTAGCATATTACGGTGGCGTATATACTAACTCTCAAGGCAAGCGATGTTGCACCACTGTCGATAGATGTACTTTCCGGTAGCAGATGGCACTGCTTGAATGCCAGTGCTGCAGAACGCTGAATTAAATTGATCTCGAATACCATCTGAGGTACGCAGATAAACTTCGTTAAACCAAAATACTTATTCTTCAGAAATTCTTTTAACAAAACAATGTTTGCATAGAAAAGCCGCTGGGGATTTCCTAGATGATGGTTATTCTTAAATATTTATTAAACCGGCGAAGCGAGAGTGCACTGCGTAGTGGGTACGAGCAAGCTACAGTGCAAGCATAACAGCAAGCTCAACAACAATTAGAATACAATTGAAAATAACGCCCGCTGAAAACGTTGTTGGTGACGCTGCAGTCTGTCAAACGTATCTGCAAGCACTGGCGGCACATTCATTTTTTTCCTGTGTTTTGCCCTTTCCCACCCCCCCCCACCCCTTTAAAAGTTCACTTATTATACACCCTCCCAGGTAGAAGCAAACCACTATGTTCCAACCTTTCAACTACGTGCTGTGGTATTGAGCAGTACACACACGCCACACGTGTATCGTAACCGTGTGACAAAACTAGACCCGGCCCGACGACGAAAATTGAAACTCCGGCGGGCATTAGCGAAGATGACCTTTCGAGCGAGACAGGGGCTGACGACATTCGGCCCGGCGTGGAAGTCGCCGTTCGCAATGCTGCTCTTTCGAAGCTGCGGTCGCCTTGCTCAACATTCTTTGGTCTTCTTTCTATCCAGCCCCTTAAGGTTATTGTCCGTCTACACATGAATATATATATATATATATATATATATATATATATATATATATATATATATATATATATAATATATATATATTCATATATATGATTCACTCCGACGAAGGCAGGCCCACCTGCCGAAACGTTAGTAAAACTAGTGTTTTTTCGCACGTTTGTCGACCTCTTTTTATACTGCATATATATATATATATATATATATATATATATATATATATATATATATATATATATATATATATATATATATATATATATATATATATATATATATATGGGGGAGTACGTCCCAAACCAAGGGGGTAGAATACTTGTAACAATGATTATATTAGAGGGTTCCGGAAATTCTGACGACCTGGTGTTCCTTAACGTGGTGCACCGATATCGCACGGTACACTCGGGTCCCAGCCATTTCACTCGAATAAAAATGCGACTGCTGCAGCCGGTACTTCGGGTCAGCAGCCAAGCACCGCCACTTTTCCACACAGCCGGACACGGGAATAAGTTTACACAACTCGGGTCGTATAGCCCGCCCACAGCGTGCATCCCCTTGCGTACATATAGGAGTGTTACAATAAGCGGCGCAGCTCACTTGATTCTCGCTGCTGCACTCCTTCCGTCCTCGTCCTCCAGCTTGCTCACCAGGCACGGCTTGAGCTTCGCGCCACCACTGCCGGAGAAGCTGCACGGCGGGAAAAAGAGACACTGAGACATATGGCAAACACAAACTGAAAACACTGGATGCAAATTACGCATTGTCGGCTGAATGTGAAGATTCTCGTATTCGCATTAAGTGGCACGAAATCACATTCAACACTGATCTTCACATTCACTGGCACACATTCAGTGGCACTGATACGCGCTGTCTGTATACGGCAACACGTATCAGTGCCACTTCTCATCTGTTTGACACATACAAAGCCAAGCTCTGCGCATTCTTTAGAACTTTAGCCGTAATAACATTAATATCGCACCCACTACGAAACTAACGATTCATTCGCACTCAGCCTAATCACTATGTTCTTCAAGTTATTCAATCAAAATCTCACGCACCCACAAGTTTATTTCATTGCCTTCCTCGAAGAATAATAACCCCTATCGTCTTGCTCAGAAAAGAACTTCTTGCTGCTGAAAGCATTTACGAATAACGGCAAAATGACAGCATCATTCTGTGCTATCAAAATGTGCAATTCTCTCCCTCACCCCACCAAAACGTTGTCATCTTTTACTGCGTTTAAATGTCGCCGGTTCGGTCTCTGCCCACGGCAAGTCATGTTTCATCGACTTTCTCTTTCTTCACACTTACATTAAAATTACGTCTTATACCATTCGCTACACTTTCCTCGGCACGACTATCCATTAGATCTCATCAATATTGCGTCTGGCGAAAGTAACTTGCGAGGAGAAGGGGGCGTGCCCTGATCTGGCACCTGGCGGCATGCGCACTCGTCTCAAGATGGCGACCTCTCCTATTCCGACCCTGCGCCGCGCTCCTTTTACGGCTCCCAGAAGAAAGCGCCTGTGCTCCACTATGCGATATACCACGGGAAAATGAAGTGGTAAAAACCGGAGGTCTATGCCAGGGCAGCACAGCCAATGCGTTTGCGCAATCACTGCAGGCGACGTTTACTCGGAGAACAAGGTATGCTTAACTGCTATACTGTCTCGAGAAGAGCGAGAGAGAGAGGCAGAGCGCCGCAAACTCAAGCAGTGACTTTCCCATGTTTCTCAGCCAACGCACTGATAAATTAATAAGGAAAAATATGCAGGTGATAAAATTGTTTTATTCAAAGATTTCGTAACGGTAAAGTTCCTTGTCGACAGCACCCTTTTATTCAAAGGCTTCCAGCCCTGGCTGTATTAGCCTGTGTGAAAAGACTTCATGCATTCTCTTTCACTTGATTCAAAACTTGCCAACAGGAACGCCAACATGAGTTGAGTCGACGATGTGAAGTTGGCTTATCGAAAACTAAAGTGTAGAGCTCTATTTGACCAGGATAAGCGAATGATTAACAAGTAAGTACTATAAAGATGCCCTTCTCCGGGAACCAATTAAGCTGCCACTAAGCCCCCCATCTTGACTTTCATGGGCGATCGGTCACATGCAGCTCTTCAGGGCTGAACAAGGGCAAAACAAAATACTATAGTAATCAACTGCAACAAATACAAAAAAAATCTTTTGAGAGACGAGTTACCTCAAGAGAAAGACGCGACCCGATGAATCAGCCAAAAGTGCAGTCTTATCGGCTCCGACATTCATTGTTTAGCCGAGGACTGCGCGAACCCACGGCTAGACAGCCATTGTGCGACGGTGAACGAGCGGGGGAAAAAAAGGTGGGAAATAAAAATACCGATTAGTTCTCCCTTCAGTGTTGATCTTCTTGTGTTTGTCGTTGCCTTCTGCTGGCTCGTCATAAAGAGCCCAAGACAAAGGAGCCAATCCGCGAAGAATCGGGGGGCGCCCTTTCGTAACCCTCATTTCGTAATCACTTTATTCCTCGCTAATACTCGGCATCGTTCGTCAGACTCGCATACCATACGCATTGTGCGGTCGGTCGGCCACGTGAGCTCCATAAATTGGATGCGGGCCTGTCAAGATTGATCATGCACGCTTTGTAGCAAGTCCCGCTTTCAATGTTATATGTCTGTCCTCGTCTCGGGAATATTTTCGCTTCCGTGTTTTCTTCGCACCATCGCATGCGGCAATGTCTGCGCTGACCGATGAGCGATGAGAGTGGCAGTCATAAGTATGCAGATCTGAACAAGATATTACATTGATATCAGTCGCAGGCTTGGTTTTCGCTTACGTTTTCTGTATAACAATTTTTTAATAAAATCCTACGGTTGTTACACCAGCGCTGGTCCCGTCTTCATCTTGTTTCGTGACTCGTTCGTTTGTGCGCAATACAACGATGGGTGTTAGGATAACAACGCACATTTTTTTTTATGAGGTAGCAAATTTGGTCCACATGGTGTGGACATGTACGAAAGTACGATAGCTCGCAGGCTCTACAGAGCTCTGGTGGGCTGTGCTCTGCAGCCCAGACCCCGACGTCCAGCAGGACAATCATCAGTCAAGCCCTTGGTGCTGCCGTGTCGCATGCTGCCGTGTCTCTGAGAGATTCCGGCCGACAGGTAGGTATACAATAAAACAGTATACACCCTCAAGGGGGTTTTGCCTTGTCTATAGCTCACGCCCTTTTACCACGGGAAAACGGTGTTTTCACGTATCAAAACAGCCATACCAATGGGTGTTGCCACTGGCAAAGCACCCTTATCATCGGGTGTTTCCAATGGCCTAATACACCCTTGCAACTGAAGAAAAAATGTGAAAGCGTATGTACTAGTTAGGGAACATGCATTTACAGAGCATAGAAAGTACATACACACTGTATACACACAACGCAGCGCATTGTAAGGCTCTGTACCATGGACGGTGCACAACTTTAAGCGACAATTTGATATATATAGCCACAGCATCGAAGACCCCGTTAAGCATTGGTGGGGATATTACTGTTCCGCATAAGTAAACCCTAAACATTTTGAGTAAGCGTAAATTTATGGCATGCTTGTAGATAACCATGAAGGAGACATATCTTTTAACCTAAACTCGCATTTTTAATCACCGAGTGCCAGTTATCATCTGGCACGCTGTTATATGGGCCATGGGTGAATCGTTACCGCAAAACAACCTTAGCTACTAAATGGTAATTCAGCTATTTTGGGAAGCAAAATACCCTTGCACCTTTTTTTTTTCTTCGAGTTTTAGTTACGCTTGAAACTACCATGAGGTAGCAAAGTGGTTTATATCGTACGACGGTAACCACCTATGCCTAACCACCTATCACAGACGGAATCTTTCCTTACGCAGATGACACGACATTGCTTGTTAGCGATCAATCACTAACTGCTCTTACATCGAAGTTGAATACTAATTTGAACAATATTTTAGCAGGGTACCGCCTTAATTCGCTGAAGGATAGATCCCACCAAGACTTCTTTACGCATTTGCATTCCAGTCACAAAACACCCGAAATTCTTCCCACTGTCGTTCTTTATTTTCATGTAATTAGTGCAGTTTATGAATGTTCATTTTTAGGTTATGCTGCAGACTCAAATTTGAAATTTACGAAACACATCGGCCATCTGAAGCGCAAACTTGCACCTAATATTAGAGTTCTAATGAAAGCTAGGTACTATTTCAGCTAACATACACTACTACCCTGCATTGTTGTTTGATTTACAGTCACGCAATCTACTGCATCACGTCGTGAAATACCAGTTATTGAACACACACAGAACCACTACAACATTTACGAAGAAATTGGAGGACCCTTAAGCTTCGCCTTTAAGTGTTGAACGCGATAGCGAAATCCCGCCCCTAGTGCGCCCTTCAACCACTAAGTGCATACTTAATATGCTTTGTCTCTCTCTCTCTCTCTCTCTCTCTCAACACACACACACACACACAGTAGATTGTACCACAGCGCGCGCACGAGTGGTACATACAGCTCTTTCATCTAAAGCAAGAGTCGCATAGCCTCCAAGATACGCGCCGCATGCTCGCCATCTCGAAGGTGATAGTCTCACAAGGCCTCACAGACGGCAGCACATTACCTAGCGTTTGCCGTTTGTTTGATCAACGCCTCTGGAAAAGCGTCATACGTTTTCCGCTAATGGACATAGTTGTCCATTTTTTAGAGTTGTTTAAAAGTTCTTGTGTGTTTTTAGCGGCAATGGCTGCACTATCTCGGCCTTTTTTTCAACGTAGTTGATGGCTTCTCAATGCGCCTACAAATCACCGAATGATCTCGCTTTCGCCGTGACACCTCTCTAACAAAATGCGTTAAGGAGACTACTTCCACTACGGCATTTATGTAGTGTTCTTTCCCGAAGCAACTGCAAGTAACGTCGTGGCTTTGTGAACAGGCAATAAAGCAAAAAAAAACGTCGTGGCTTTGTGGTAGGACACCTGCTCGCCACGCGAACGGCCCAGGTTCGATACCCAATGGGACCGAAAATTTTATTACATTTGCTTATTTCTTGATTTCTCGCTCACGGACGATTTTTCGCTCACAACCGATGGTACCGACGCCAACGGCAGAATTTCTGCGACGCGAGCTCTCTACCGTCATCACGTTAAAGTAAAGGAGTCCGTATACTAACGTTGAGTTTATTCAGCTGGTCTGACATGCTTCATAATAACAGAATCCTTCCACTACACACAGTCTTGTCACATACAATTAATGCATAGTGTTATTTAAAGTAATGAAGCACCCTTCTCCTGTGAACATATTTTTTGAAACTATTATAGCTAACACCAACGGAACAATATTCGCAGATAAGAAAAAGTTATTACTGCCATCAGTCCATACAAATTATGGGAGACACTCCTGTTTTTTTTTTTTCACGTCATTATCGACCTGTAACAGTCTCCATCTTAACGTTAAGCAAGTCTTCATCATTAATCTGTTTTAGGAACACATTATTCACATTTCATATTGATAATTTGAAATTCTAAGATATGTAATATTATCTACATTTGTTCATATTCATTTGCTATTATTAGTGCCAAAGCTACTCATCCTTTTCTTGCTTTGATGATTCCTTTGTTCATTTAATCATATAGTCGACATTTATCGTTTTTTTCTCTATTTTTAATGTTCTAAGCCGTGTTTTTGTTGTACATATGTTTGTTAAAATTTGGCTATCTTCAGTTTGTATTACATATATTTCTATACCTCTTTCCACGTTGTTGAAATAGTTGCATCTTACTTATACATATTTAACACTTTCTGAATGGAGGTCCCCCTTCAACGAAAAACTATTAACCAACCATATTAACACGCAAATCAACCAGCTAGCCCAAATAGCTGTTCTCCAATGCCGGACATCAACCCGTCAAAGTCTTCGCGAGTCTTCGCCGTGCGGTTAACTTACTAAGCAGTGAACACACCGCCCCTTTTCTCCAGCCATTTTCCTTCGCTTTTTTTTTTATTATTGCACTCGAAAGCATCAGCGCGGCGTTAACGTTAAGTAAACTCACCGCGCGAGGCCAAGCATCTCGTTCGGCGCCTGAGGAACCCCGTTCCTCGTGCGGGCAATAAGGAGGCTGTCCTAATGAAGAGCCTGAACAACAGCGCGCATAATAATCCTTGCGTGTGCGCTACCAGTGCAAGCCGCAATAATTAGTACCGGCATGCACAGCTGCGCCCCGCTTCAAGCTGCTATATAAACGCAAGAACGGTTGGCGGTAAGGGGCTCGGAAATGTCATAAGCTAAAACCCATCATAGATCACTTTCTGAAACCTGCAGCTCAGTAACTACAACCTACTAATAGAAATATGTACGAGTTTCAGAACGTGGGTGAAAAAAAAGGATATTACAGTGCACGAATAATAAAAAGAAATGATCGCATTAAATCACTATAAAAACATTCATAGCAATTTTGTGATATACTACAAGACTTGGCGTTAAGCTGTGTAGAAGCGTAGGCCGCTGAAATTTTTCGCATTCATTTCTTTTAATTTGTTCTGTATTTGATAGCACATTTCAAGATGGCCTACATGCCGATACGCATCAAATGTGACCGCGAGAGAAATATTTGATGGCGTACGCGACAGAAATCTTTAAAAGCGAAAACAGCTCCAGCCGAGAGTTTGTACGTAATAAGTTACAAGTAATCGATTACTTGAAAATCAATTACATTTAACGTAATTTTCTAAATTACTTTTTCTATACTATAACGTTCCGGGTAATTCAAGTGCAGTTGAAACTCGATTTGGACGAAACCCCATTTTACTAATTTTCCCGTACAAGGAAACCAAGATTCGCCCCCCCCCCCCAACCAAAAAACAAACCCTCCCCAGTTGCCCATATGTTTGATGCTTTACGAACTCGAAACTTTTACCGCCAACCAAACGAAGCATTCCAGGGAAAAATATTCATAAAAAGGTCCCGAACATCCACGGAGTGAATGATGACGAGTGGGCGAGCGTTCGTCCACCGGTCCGTGAGCACGTCCGTCCGTTCGTTCTTGCTTCCGTCCATCCGTGCGATCGTCTCTTCAGTTTTGTCTATCTGTCCATCCATTCATCTAAAAAACAACGTTTGTTTTTATGCAGCAGCCGTGCTATATACAAGACGAGACGTACGACCCACGGCGTAAGGAGCAACGCCCCTAAAACAGGCTTTTCCAAAAACATGTACGGCGCCTAGAACATCGGGCAGCGTGAGGTGGATCTCATCCTCCCCATATTCTTGGCGGCTTCCCCGGTTGGCTGGGCGGTACGCGCGGTGGTTCGCGCCCCGCGGTCAGGTGATGAGCCCCCCCCCCCCCCTTCTCTTAATTAGATGCCCTTTGACTAGCGTGTGTAACGCTTGTCCCATCCGTACACCCCCACTGCGCATGCCCGCGTTTCGCGCCGCGTGCTCACGTCTCGTGCGGACTCAAGGAAGACCACCAGCAAAGCTATTGCACCACCGCTCCCCCTCTCTCACTTCGCAAGGCCGACGCAGGCAGCTTCTACTAGAAAAAAAAAAACGACTGCTCGGCTGCACACCTGTTCACTCGCCACCCTGTATATGTAGGCACTGCATCGCGCGTTCGCAATTCACTCAAGGGCGTTTTTTTTTTTTTACTTGGCTTTCGATTGATGAGCGCCAGCGTCAAACGTCGCCACCAGTGGTAAGTCGTTACTGCCCGCGGCTTCGCCTCTGCAAATGGTTCCCTTTGGCGGGAGATGGTCCAACTTTTTTTTATTAACTATTCTATTGTCCTCAATTTTAGCTGAACCCTCTGTGTAAAACCTCTTAGTTCCGCTCCGTAGGTTAGTACCGACAAGATGCGCTGCTATGCGCCTTCCTCTTGGGAATAGTGGCAATCTACCATTCATTATATCAGAATGCTTGGCGAATGTGCACCACCCCATTAATATTCCTCAAGGGTACTTCAAACGCAGCGAGCGATGGAAAGGAAAATGACACTCATAGGGATAACTTTCAAGACGCGCCGACACGCTGCTACGCGTACGTGCGGTCAGGTCTTTAAAGGCCTGACCACACGACCCCTTTGCACGGCGTCAGCGCATGGCTTTCTGACGCGGCGCCGCGCCGTCTCCCATAGAGAAAGAAGGCACCAAGCTTTGCATAGCTGCGTGCCCTCTCTCTCTCTAAAGAGAGGGAGTGCGAAGCCGGGTCATAAAGCCGCGCGCCATTTCTCTTCTTCTCTCTTCTTTAGATCTTTAATGCCCTCTTCCACCCCACCCCCCTACAGGCGTTTAGCCGTGCTCCCAATTAGGGCTGCAGAAGCTGCGTCTTTACCTTTCCTGAATCTCTCTCTCTCTCTCTCTGACGCGCTGCAACCGGTGCGCGTGGTAAGGCCTTAGGAAGTGACTACATTTATCTGTGGGAAGCGGCCGTCGCTTCTTCTCACTGCGCCTTCCCCTTGCCGTCACCTCTCGAAGGCCGTAAACGTACAGGGGTGTCAAAAGTTGCCAGGCAACTACTCCAATGTATTCCTATGGCAGCGTTGCCTGAAAACTTTTGACCCCCCCCCCCCCCCCACACACACACACACTTCAGGGCATACTGTTCCCAATGCAAGAGTAAAAATGAAAAGTGAAATAAAGTCGAAAAAAATTTAAAGTTATTACGAGCTGAACTGCATAATGAAATTGCTTATCACAGATCAAACTCAGCATGGTTTCTTCTAATACGCAATATAGATATCCGCTACTCAAAATGAGGACACGGTCGCTTCCTTGGCTACGGCGAAAGCACCGGGGATTACGGCAAGACACACGCTTGCATCATAATCGAGACTGATTAATATCTGGTGTTTTCATGTGTACGAAACACGACGTCATTACGGGGAACGTCGTGTAGTGAAGAGCTCCGAAATATTTTGACAATCTGGTGTTCTTTGACGGGCATCGACAACGCACAATGCACGGCCGGGCCTCCATCGAAATTCCCCCGTAGCCACCAGGGAGGGCTTCAATCTGCGATTCAGATCAGCCACCGAGAGCCGTAATCGCTACACCATGCAGGGCGGCGGACGAAAAATTCGGCGCCAATTCAAACAGGCGCCAAGTAAAAGGGCGACAGATAACGAAGCAAGCAATTTTTTTTTTTTACCGTGCCAGTTGAAAAGCAACTTTTAAAAGCTCTCACGAGGCTCGAATACGAATGCTGAAAAGCGCGGGCTTCGGCCGACTATATATTGCAGGCGACAAGGCGAGACGCTAATCGCACAGCTTCGTCGCCTGTCAAGTGACGCCAGAAATTCGATGCGAACTGGCAAGTGCGCAAGGGGGCGTGCTATCCGTTTAAGTCTAACGCTTGGCTTGCATTCCTCGCATTGCGTGGCATTTTCATTGGGTGAGGCCACGCTTCGCACTTTCACTATGCTTCAAAAAGTCTGGAACAAATACACACAACAACGAAGTACTCGCGCTCGTGTACACAGATATATTAAAAAAGTACACAAGGCCGCCACGGAAACGCACTGTCTTTGAATCTCCATCCGGGCAATCAAGCTCGCGGGTCGGAAGCGGGCGAAGGAACTATGGGAGGCGCGCCAGATTCGAAGGAAATATTTCTGAAAGAAAAAAAGAAGGGCATCGGCGAAATCTGTCGTCACGCGAACCGTCGAGAAGACAGGGGGAGGGGGGGCGGAAAGCGACGCAGAGCTCAAATAAGATTAGCCCGAGCGCGTAAAAATGATCCGACAAAAATCGACGACAGACGACCCAATCCGTCTAGACTTGGCTCCCGAATGGGAGGGAGATGCGAGCCGCCTCTCCCCAAAATAAACTATAAATAACGGAAAGACAAAATACAATAAAAAGCGTGTTTAGAAAGAAAAGGAACAGACATGCTGCTCTAGAATTCGGGACGAAAAGGGATTTCCCCAACAAAAGCCACGTCATAACGACCCCACGCTTTCGCCTTTGCGAGACGTTTGTTGCTTTCAGTGAGCTTCGTTCGAGTTCGATTTATTCATACAGCTGAGCACGTCTGGCGTGAATTTACAGCCACGACAACGACCACATTAATTGAAATTTCTCGTTATTGGCGAATAAACCTGCAACTACCCTTACCGAAAGATATACGACACTAATTTTACGTGTGGCCATATGCGAGCATAAGTGCCTGCACATGTGACTACCGTTTATGCATTTTGTGGCTACCGTTTATGCATATGTGGCTACCGGCTACCGATGAATGGCGTGACTGGTTAATATATATGGCTTCAAATCCAGCCATATATAGCAAGGCTAGACTTGGTTAGTCAACAGCTAGATCCTTATATGGGAAAGAGCTGCCATATATAGGGTGAATAACGGAAATGTAGGACCGTGCACTGACCAGCATGTCGGCTGTCACACATGGCTATCCACACAGAAAAGTCGCGTAATTGTATTCTACACCCACGAGAGAAGCACGTGTAGATATACTTTGTTGAAGCGCAATCTCAAAAGGTAAATATTAAGCTTTACGTACGTGACAAAGTGTGGCGAAATCGTGTCAAAGTTGTGCATCTTTTTTAATGAAAGAAAAAAAAAGATGCCATAAGTTAACAGAAACGACTACGCATATTAAGGGCGCAATGAATTTCGAGTCAGAAGTACTCAGGCTCGAAGCAAGAGACAGCATATATGGCGAACTTTCTACAGTACGGTGATGACAGTACGACTTCCTTGGATGACAGCTCTATCATTTATTACTGCCAATAAACGTGCAACCAACGAACCAACACAAAGCCTTCTCTTGGCCGAAAAAATACGCAGGCGACAAAGGGAGCGCCCATAAATATGCAAATGCTGCGTTCCACTCATCCCCAGCATTTGTTTTTTAACCTTTTGCCGTTTTCGACGATCCGCCTCGCATTTCAATCATTTCTTGCTTTCCTTTTCCTATCCCTCAATTTTCTCATAGTAATTCCAGGTTTTTCTCACCTTTGCTGTTTCCAGGCCTCGTCATGTGAGTGCTTTTTTTTCGAAACCTATATGAGTTTCAACGCCCCAGAACCACCATATGATTACGAGAGGACGCCGTAGTGGAGGGCTTCGGAAATTTCGACCGAAAGAGCAAAATGATTTGTGGTGTGTGTGTGTGTGTGTGTGTGTGTGTGTGTGTGTGTGTGTGTGTGTGGTGTGTGTGTTGTGTGTGTGTGTGTGGTGTTGTGTGTGGTGTGTGGGTGTGTGTGTGTGTGTGAGTGTGTGTGAGGTGTGTGTGAGTGTGCGTGTGCGTGTGCGTGTGTGTGTGTGTGAGTGTGTGCGTGTGTGTGGCCGTGTGCGTGTGCGTGTGTGTGTGTAATAGTCAAACAAAATTTCCCCAATCACAAAAAAACACCACTCTTACCACGACACGACGCTGGCAAGCGAGAAAACACCCGAAAAGAAAATTCAAAAAGAAAGACACCACCTTAAGATAACCGCCACCAAACATCGTGACGTCGCAGATTTCAAAGGCTTCAGCTGGCTTCTTACGTCACTTCTGTTCTATAACAATGAGGTACATTGTCATCTGTGGGTGCCACAGACCTAGCGTACGAAGTTGCAGAAATATTCATCGAGCCAATACCGCATAAAAATGCGTATATTTGAAAATTTATGACGTCACGTGCGAAAATTTCCGCGCGATACTAAATAAAAAGTGAAAATTTCAAACTTGATTGTCTCCGCTGATAATGAACTTTTGATACTGAAACATGTGGCGTTTGGGTCCGTTCACAGAGTGCAGTTTGTCAACCTAAAACAAGTCACAGTTGTCCTTTAGCGCTCCTTAAACGTGCACTGTCATCCCATAGCACACGGCCCTGTATGCATGTCGCCTTCATGGAACCCGCGAACTAGCTCCATCCACTGCACGTTTTGTTTTGTTGTCCAGTACACCACCGGCGGCACGCTTACAAACATTGAGCGGGAAGTCCAAACATTAGGAAAAACAACAACTGAAGAAAAGTCATGAAACTAGAGCGAAATGGACGAACACGAATAAGAAAACAAAAAAAACGCGAGCTGTGCGAAGTGGCGGTTTTCATTTGCCGAGTCATTGATGCGTGAGCCGGGGCCGGCCACCCGAGGAAGCCATGAGACGCTCGGATGCCCGAGCTCGAGAGACCGGATCGAGTGGGAGCGGGAATTTCGTTCGTCGTCTCCTCTTCGTGGGCACTACTTTCTCCCTCCCACACACAAGCTTCGAAATCGAGGGTCCTCGAGCAACGGCGCATCGTCCAAGATTTACAAGGATGCCTCTCCCTCGTAATCTTTTGTTGTTGTCGTGTTGTTGTTGTGTGTGTTGTTGCTGTTGTTCGCCTCTTCAAAGCCAAGATTCAGCGTCTGCGGGTGCGTGTTTTCGTATCCTTCAGCGCGCTGCTTCTTCAAAGGGTCATGGCATCGCCAGTAGTATCCCATCAGTACTACCAAGAGGAGGTTCTCTGGGCGAATTCTCGCCGCACCGCAGTTCATTCACCACGTCTCTGCAGACCCACACACATTAATCGATGAGGCGCTGTCAATCCACATTCAAAGT
>WOVY01006860.1:0-15134 GCA_013436015.1 Rhipicephalus annulatus | reverse complement strand
AAGGACCGAGATGATGCTGTCGCCTCATTCAGTGGTGTTGCCCATAATCTTTAATCAAGGAACAGCCTGTACACTTTTACCCCTTCAGACATCCCTGCAAGCTGTAGCTTTCCGAGCTGTCTTCTTCAACAAATTGGTAAAAATTTGCAGTATATACATACCGCCCAACCATCAACTGACTAAACACGAGTTTCATTCGCTGTAGCTGAACTTCCAGAACCGTACCTCGTCTTAGGGGACTTTACTGCTCATAGTAGCCTATGGGTGTGACTCTCGCTGCGATGCGCGAGGTCGCCTGATGAACAGTTTCTTTTTTCTTCCGGTGCGTGCCTTCTGAATCCTAAAGAGCCAACATACTACAACATCGCTAACAGTACGTACTCAGCCATAGACCTGAACATAACATCCCCATCAATCCGGCCTCTACTTATATGTAAAGTCATTAATAATCCATACGGCAGTGACCATTTCCTGTCGTTATCAGCATATCAACAACAAATATATGTCCTGCACAAGTTTGCAAATGGCTGCCGACAAAGCCGATTGGGAACAGTATCAAAAATGACTCTTCTAACTTGGACTGACATAGAACGGTTAAGCGTAGAAGTTGCTGTGAGCTACCTGACAGCATTTTTGATTGATGCTGCAACGAAATTTATACCACAAACATGTGGATCGTCAGGCAAACGACGAGTCGCATGGTGAAATAATGAGTGCCGTAATGCACGCAAAGAACAAAATAAGGCATATAAGTTACTTAAAGGACTCGCCTACAGCCGAGAACATTATAAACTTTAAGAATATCTAGTCGCAGGGAAGGAGGGTGCGCCGACAGGGGAGAAGAGAAAGTTGGCATAAATTGTTATCAGGCATTATTTCATACACAGATTAGACAAGAGTCAGAAACATGGTTCGTAAGGTAGCAGGACGACAAGTACCACACACTTCCTCTAGTGAACATACAAAGGGAGAGCTTGGAACACCCAGGAAAACACTCATGGAGTGCACTTCCAACAGGTCTCCAGCTCATCACACTATAGTGAAGCGTTCCAACAATACGAAACCAGAATAAAAACATATTAAAGCGCAAACCCACAACACATGAGACATACATTGAACATTTCTGTTTGGCTGAACTACAAGCCTCACTTACCTGCTGCAATAAATCTACCCCAGGCCTGGTCCGTGTGGCATATGAAATGTTAAGACACCTGCCTACTGAAAACCAGAAAGCTCTCCTCTCTTTGTACAATGCGATATGGTCTTCCGGCAAGCTACCCTCAGCCTGGAAGAAGCTATCGTTATCATCAATTTTAAAACAAGACAAGGACCCGGCCCTCAGTTTCCAGCTACAGGCCAATAGCGTTAACCAGCTGTCTTTGCAGCAGGTCTTTGAGAAAATGATTAACAGGTGCCTGATGCACTTCCTTGAAATTATTGGCCTACTTGACCTATACCAGTGTGCGTTTCGAGAGGCTCGGTCCACCACCAACCACCTTGTCCGTATCGAGGCACGAATTCGCCATGCTTTTGTTCATAAGCAGTTTTTTTCTTTCTACGTTCCTCGATCTGGAAAAGGCATATGACACTACATGGCACTTTGGCATATTGCGGAGACCTGTCACATTTAGGTGTGCGGGGTACAATGCTGAAAATTATCGTAAGCTACCTGTCCAACCGTACATTTCATGTGCGAGTTGGCACTGTCCTATCTCGAGTATTTGTCCAAGAAACAGGAGTGCCACAAGGAGGTATATTCAGCTACACACTTTTCATAGTTAAAATGAATTCCTTGCGCCTGTCTTTCCCACGTAATATTTTTTTACTGCATATATGTCGATGATGTGCAGATTGGTTATAAATCGTGCATCATCTCAATGTGCCAACATCAAGTTCAACTAGGGTTGAACAAAGGATCTCAAGAGGCAAATGAGAATGGTTTTATACTCAACGCGCAAAAGAGCACTTTTGTCTTGTTCATCCGAAAGAGGGGCCTCCATTCTGACCCCGACATTGACCTGCATGGTCAACCTCTGTCAGTGAAGACCGAGCACAAGTTTTTTGGTACACTAAGCTAACTAACCTTCATCCCACACATCAAGTATTTAAAGGACAGGTCCTTAAAAATGAACATTCTCAATGTGTTGTCACGCACTACATGGGGTAGTGACACAAAATGTCTAATGAATTTATATAAAAGCATCATGCTCACACGCCTAGATTACGGTGCTATAATCTATCAGTCGGCAACACCATCAGCCTTGAAGATTCTCGACCCCGTCCACCATCTGGGCATTCGCCTCTCTACGAGTGCTTTCCGAACTAGCCCTGTGGAGAGCTTGTACGTATATTCGAATGAATGGTCACTCCACCTACAAAGATGTTTCCTGTCCTTTTTGCTGTCCTTTTTGTATTTTTGAAGATGAAGGCAGACAAGAAACACCATTCCCATTTCACAATTAGTGATTTGTCTTGTTCTGGCTTGTTCGAGAACCACCCTTCGTTTAGGCAGCCCTACGCGCTCCGTGTAAGGGGCCTGGCCGAAGAAACAGGTGTGCCTCTTCTCGAACACAGTTTGATGGCTTCTGCAACATATCTGCCACCGTGGCAGTGGCAGCTTATAGACTGAGATGTCTCTTTTGTTGAAGTCACAAAGCAGGCACCACTTGCACACATACATACATACTTCCTAGAACTACAACATAAATACACATGTCTTGAGTTCTTTACCGACGCGTCAAAGTAAAACACTTCTGTGTCATTTGCAGCGGTAGGCCAATCCTTTTCTGAGGCCGGCGTTCTTCATCCTGATGCAAGCATTTTCACAGGAGAAGCTTACGCAATACTGGCGGTCGTAAAACCACATCAAACAGACAAAATTACAAAAGGCGGTAATATACACAGATCTCTAAGCGTGGTCAAAGCCCTCAAAACTCCGAAAAAACACAGGAACCACGTGCTGGTGTGACTTTACTCACTACTGTGCACACTGTACACATCAAAACAGCACGTCGTTGTCCACTGGGTTCCAGGGCACCGTGAGATACAAGGGAACGTATTGGCCGACAAGCTGGCTGCTTCCGCCAACGACACCACTCCCAATGCATCAATACCAATCCCTGCACTTCACCTAAAACCTTTTCTAAAACGAAAGCTCAGGGGGTTTTGGCAGAGCACGTGGGATAATCACACAGACAATAAACTCCATGCTATTAAGCCGCAACTAGGTTATTGACCGCCACTATTAAAATTAACGGCACACAGAAGAAACACTAACAAGGCTTAGAACAGGACATACATACGCTACACATTCATACCTTTTGCTTACCGGCAATCCACCGTATTGTGAGAGTTGTGGAGAACCACTTACGGTTCTCCACATTCTCGTCTAGTGCAATGAGCTTGATGCTCTGAGGAAAAAGCATTTTTACTGCCCTACCGACAGCAGCTCCCACTACACCCTGAGATGCTCATCGGTAGGGATCCACTTTATAAACTGCAAACACTTATCACGTTTTTAAAAGATGTGCATAGCTTTCACCCGATATTTCGAAATAATCCGTAGCACGGCCTCTGTACCAAGGTTGTGGCTGCGGTGACTACATCTCTTCCATGATATTAATACCGCGAAATTTTGCCATCCACTTTCACAGCACATATTTCACACCACTGCCATGCTTTCATTACTTTCATGTTTCAACCCGCGTTAGCGCGAGGAATTTTAAGGCCTCTTTACAGCCACGCATCATATCATTGTTCATATCTCCCGACTATTGAAATGGCACTCTTTGGCCATCAATTGGCCCTTGTGTCATTAAAAAAGTACTCATCATCAAGACATAAACAATGTACATTCACCCATACATACATACATACACACATGCATACATACATACATACATACATACATACATACATACATACATACATACATACATACATACATACATACATACATACATACATACATACATACATACATACATACATACATACATACATACATACATACATACTGTGTCTTCTCTCAGAATGTCAGAATTCGTCATGACAAGAATATTTGCTTTGGATTGAAACATAGTACACAGTACGTCTGTGGTGTCCCTCTGCAAATCTTTCTATCAGGATAGCATGAAGACTTTGAACAACAACCAACACGTACCAAGTCGCCATCTGGAATGGTTTGAAGCTTACTATTATAGCCCACACGACTATGTGCAGAAGTCTGAGGTGTTTCCTTAATTTAAAGCAGCAAAACTCTACTGTTTTCAGCTTAGAAGTAAAGTATAACGCTGCTTTGCTCTTCCCGAGCTAGAAAACGCTAAAGCAGGGACTATAACAGCTCTCTCTTTGCTTTTTCTTACGCCTATGAAGTTGAAGGGTTTGTGCCTGTGAAACTGCACCACCCACAAATATTTTGCTCTGCCCATAAGTGGAACCTTGTCAACACAGGGCATTATTATTCAGCTGTGAAAATCAAACACTTCGCTGCTTGCTTAATAAGAACAAATAGACGTTGATCTTAAGCTGGCATCACTGATACATCACTTAAGCCTGCTTGATGAGGGATTATGGCGATAATTGGGAATGTCGAAACGTTAATTTGCATACACTCGTAAACCTGCGCGTTTCGTGCCGGCCTGGCTGTTTTTCATGCCAATGCCAATATTTTGTACTTTCTTCGCTCTATTTTTTTTTGCCTTAACGACACCATAGCCTAATGAGAATCGCAAAACTTGAACAAAGGAAAGAGGGGGAGGGGAATATGACCATTGATACCACCACTTTATTTCATGCGGGCAGCCACGGGAAACGAGTGCAAAATCATTAGCATAGTCTCTTCTATATTTCCTATTTTTTGCAACAGAGCGGCAAGTAGAGCACCAGTCTAATATCAATGCAGCCATCATGTTTTCAATCCTCATTTTGTTGCTGCAGCTCGCGAGGATATATGCTTCTTTTGGTTTTAGTTGCGTGTAGTTTACCTTGAACTGGGTTACATTGCTGTTTTTATTTTTGTTACAGTTTTTATGTATTTTCTATAAAATACTTTACTTTTTTTCTTTTTTTAGTTGAGTAGCATTTTTATTTTATTTTAACATTTTGAAAGGTGCTTGACGATTGTTTACTTCATCATGCATTTTTATGCAACAAGACGTCCACGTTTTTATATCTCTGCTAACTACTAAAGCACGCTGCAGAAAACTTAAAACTTTGTTTTCTAATTCGAAAGTTCGTATATGCTGATAATGTGAAAGTGTGGAGGGGGAGAGGCAGGGCTAATAGAAGCTGCTAGATCATGGCATAAACGAGACCCATAACGATAATATGTTGCATAATCACGCCCGAGAACCATGATATTTTGAAAGAGGCCGTAGTGGAGGTATATGGAAATTTTGACCATCTTGTTTTCCTTAACATGCACTACACTGCAGAGAACGCGGGCCTGTACCATTTCACATCTATCAAAATGCAACTTTTGCGGACAACCTAAAATTCGTGACGTTCCGGTCAGCGACCGAGCGCTGACCATTTGCTATGAGCAATATTGCTACAAAATATTTTAATAGGGCATATTTCACAATTGAACTACCACTGATACTGGTACTTGTACACGGCATCGCATCTTCACTCAATGAAAAAAGTAGCTTGACTTCTTTCTTATTGGTAAGAGGTTTATTGGCGGACACTCCGCGATGATTCACGACAGCGACAGTCAATGCGAGGACCGACTCTCTGCACGAGCTGCTCTTCTTCTTATGAAAAGGGTGACCCACTAGAAGGCGCTGGAGAGGACGACCCACTGTTCAAAAGCTTTACCACAACTACCCCGGGTACGAAAAGGGAGCCGCCTGGCGATCTAACAGCTGGTTACAATGAGTGGGTCATAGTAGGCCTTGAGGCGCTCACGTTAACAATGTCGCATCCTCGACGGCGCATGTCCAAAGGTGGTTCGATGGGTTCATTCTAGTAGTTGACTGGGGAATCGCTTTTGACGACACGGTAGGGGCCTTCGTATTTGGGCAATAGTTTTGAAGATAGGCCAGTTGCAGCGGTAGGGCTCGAGTGGCAGATGAGCGCTCCAGGGAGGAACGTGGGCGGAGTAGTGCTGGTGTCAGCGCGAATGCCTTTTTGCTGCTGTTAATCATGCGCTTCAAAGGTCCTTGCAAGCTCTTGACACTCTTCAGCAAGCTTGGCTGTAGCAGAAATAGGTGCCCACTCAGACGGATCTGGCCTGTACGGAAGTATCGTGGCGATGGTGTGTGACGGGTGCCTTCCATATAATAAAACGAAAGGTGAAAAGCCAGTAGTGCTCTGAGGGGCGGTATTATATGCGTAGGTGATGAAGGGTAGAATGGAATGCCAATTTGTGTGTTCGGCGGCGACGCACTTGGAGAGCATGTCGCCAAGCGTACGGTTGAAGCGTTCGATGAGGCCATTCGTCTGTTGGTGGTAAGCAGCAGTTTTGCTATGAACAACGTTGCACCCTTTGAGAATGGCTTTATATACTTCAGACAGGAAGACACGGCCTCGGTCACTGAGCAGTTCCTGGGGTGGACCGTGTCGCAGAATGAATCATTGGAGCAGAAAGGAGGCCACATCGCTCGCTGGCGCCGCGGGAAAAGCGGCCGTTTCGGCCGCTCTTCTGTGAGGTGGGTCCACAGTGACAATGGCCCAGTGGTTACCAGCTGACGTTAGTGGAAGTGGCCCATACAAATCCATGCCAACGCGCGCAAAGGGCCTGGCACGGCAAGGTAGAGGTTGCAGACCCACTGGCGACAGGTGCGTTGAAGCTTTGCGGCGCTGACAATCTATGCAGGAGCGAAAGAATTTCTGCACGTAGCAGTACATGCCGCGCCAAAAGTACCGTTGGCGAATATGGTGGTAAGTCTTCGATACCCCGGAGTGCGCACAATGCGGATCAGAATGAAAGAATTCGTATATGTCAGAGCGCAGACTGCGAGGTATGACTAGTAGCCACTGGCGGCCGTCACCGTTGTAATTGCGCCTGTGTAGGAGGTCGTCGCGAAGGGCGAAATGGTGGGCTTGACGACGCAACGCGCGAGTGGATGGACTGGATGGATCAGTCACCAAGTCTATCAGTGAGGCAATCCACCGATCCTTGCGCTGTTCAATAGCAATGGTATTACTGCTAGTTGAAGAAATGGCAAGGTGAGACGCTGAGCTGTTGGCATTGTCGTCAGGCAAGGGAGAGCGCGACAGGGCGTCGGCGTCAGCATGTTGCCTTCCATTGCGGTACAGCACGCGGATGTCATAGTCTTGCAGGCGAAGTGCCCACCGGGTGAGACGGCCTGAGGGATCTTTCAATGACGACAACCGGCATAGTGCGGGGTGGTCGGTGACGACATCAAATGGACGACCATAAAAATAAGGTCGGAACTTTGCAAGCCCAGACGATTGCCAAACATTCTTGCCAAAAAGCGCAAATCGAGGGATGAAAAGAATTCTGCTCCTTGCAGGCTGTCAATCACGTCATCTATCCGCGGTAGTGGGTACACGTCCTTACGAGTGATCTTGTTGAGGCGTCGGTAGTCCACACAGAACCACACACAGAACCGTCCTTTTTCGTGACGAGAACGACAGGAGATGCCCAGGGTCTGCTAGAGGGGCGAATAACGTCGCGGCGAAGCATGTCGTCGACTTGCTCGTTGATTACACGGCATTCTGTGGGAGATACCCGATATGGACGTTGTCGCAGCGGTGGCTGTGCGCCTGTGTCGATGCGATGCGTAACGGTGGATGTGGGGCCGAGAGAAGGTTGAGCGACATCGAAAGAAGAGCGGAATTCTTCCAACAGGCCCAAAAGCTGGGAACGCTGGCTCGGAATAGAGCTGTCAGGTATGAAGGGACCAAATACATCATCGGATGTTGAAGCAGATGTTGAAACAGCACTAATCGTACCGGAACTTGAGCAGTGCATGTCGTCGGGTTGATCCATAACTTGCGCGTCTTCGATGGTGTCCACGCTGCCTAGACAGTCCCCTCGCATCAACGTAACGCTGTACGGAGATGAGCTCACAACAAAAAAAAAATTGCCCGCAGCTTCCCTCGGGGGAACACTGAGGAGGATGCGGAGCATATAATTGGTTAACGGGGTGTTAAAGTGCGACTTACTTGGGTCGATGGCTAAATTGGTTAACGTGGTTGTGAAATGGGGGTGTTAAATTGCGACTTACTTGGTCGATGGCTAAATTGGGTTAACGTGGTTGTAGGAGGGGGTGTTAAATGAGTGAACACGTACACACGTATGCGAAAGGGCGGCGCTGGTCGAAGGGACGTCGATCATTGTGTTTGTGGATTCGTTAGAATTCATTTCACCGCGACCTTGGACGTCGACGCGCCGTACAAACCAACCGACGAGCGGCAACTGAGCCAGCGAGCGCCGACCTTGAGTATATATACAGCACGACGGCGCATGCAATGTCAGCTGTTGAATGTTCTCGAAGCGCGACGCCACATGCGCGTCCACTGGAGAATCAGGAGATTGTAGATGTCGAACGCGGTGTGTAGAGGAGGAAGGGTGCACAGATGGTGGAGGAGTGAAGCGCGCGCGGTGTGTAGAGGAGGAAGGGATGCACCGATGGTGGAAGAGTGGGCGACGGCGCGACGGCGCATGCGCGCGCGTCAGCTGTCGAATGTTCGAGAAGCGGTGTGGACGGCGCGGACGGCGCGGACGGCGCGGACGGCGCACTACAAGGCGCGAGTATAAGATGCTCCGCATCTAATAGTGGTGCTGCCATCAGTGAGCTGCACGGTCGCGAAAGGAACCAGCAAGCCTTTTCTTATGAAAACACGATGCGATGGCGAGAGGAGTGCAACGGTGTCAGAAAGGCTTGCGCAGTAGAGCGACACCACCACGGACGAGTTTGCAGGCACTTGAGTGTCGTCTCTGACGAGTAACTTGCTTGCAGCAGATGGACTGTCGGCCGGCGTCAAAGAAGAGAATTGCGTGAATTCTGCTGGTGCGCAATGAATGACGGCGTCGTGGCGGGAGAGGAAATCTCATCCTAGGATGACGTCGTGAGAGCATGAAGAAAATATGATGAATTCGACCGCATACATCACGTCCTGAATCATAAGGCGGGCTGTGCTCATCGCTTGTAAGGTGAATGCTTTGGGCGCTGGCTGTACGGAAAGAGAGTCCGGAAAGCGGCATGGTCACTTTGCGCAGTAATCGGCTAAGTTTTGCGTCCATCACGAATACGGCGGCTCAGTATCTACAAGGGCAGATGCACGAACGCCATCCACAAGCACGTCTATCACGTTCGACGGGCTTTCCTGAGGGCTTCCGCAGTTCGACAGCGTCGCAGCCCTTGCCTCGTGGACTGCGACGACTAGTTTTCCTGGTCGCCCTCGAGTGGACGTGGCCGCATCGGTGACAGTGAGCGACGTCGTTGAGATGGTGAACGGCGGGTAGACGGAACGGGGCGGGACGACGGTGACATAGGCGGCAGTTGGTCATAAGAGCGGCTTGACTGGCTGGGAAAGTTGGAGGCGACGTGCGGTTGCTGCACACGATTACAATAGCTTTCTACATGACCGACGCAACCACAAACAAAGAAGATGGGGCGATCGTCAGCAGTGCGCAATCGGTTCGCGGGGTCCCATCCATGTCGCAGAACGCGATTGGCGAGCTGGCTGCTGATATGAGTGCATGGTAGGCGGCACTCGGGGCACGTGGGTGACGCCAGCGTATGTAGGCGAGATAGTTTCTTCCGAAGGCATGAGGCCTCGCGACGGTTTTGGTGTAATCAAGGGAAACAGCGACAGATATCGGTGGGGGGCGGCCTGGCGACAACTTGGGCGTAGCTGAGTGGCGCAGGTACAAGAGGTGGCTGGTGGTATTCAGGAACGACCTCTGTGATTTCCTGCTGAATGGCTCGGCGGAGCGGACGTGGAAGTGTACTCGATGGGTGTTGAGCATGTTGTGGGGAAGCAAACGCCAGTAAAGAGACCTGGCGGGCAACTTCCTCACGCAACGAACGACTTGATTTCGGAGAGCAAGGTCGCGTGGTAAGAAACTGCTGACAAGGCCGAGAGATCAGCATCACGTGGTGGCGGTCGACGGGTCATCAAACGCTTGCTTGCTTTGTAGGGTTAACGTCTCAAAACCACCATATGATTATGAGAGGCGCCGTTAGTGGAGGGCTCCGGAAATTTTGACCACCTGAGGTGGTCAAAATTTAACGTGCACCCAAATCTGAGCACACGGGCCTACAACGTGCACCCAAATCTGAGCACACGGGCCTACATCTGGTAACGTGCACCCTAATCTGAGCACACGGGCCTACAACATTTCCGGCTCCATCGGAAATGCAGCCGCCGCAGCCGGAATCCGAACCCGCGAACTGCGGCTCCGCAGCCGAGTACCTTAGCCACTAGACCACCACGGCGGGGCGGGTCATCAAACGCTGCCGCCGCAGCTCGTCGTAACTTTGGCATAACGTAATGACTTCTGCCACAGTGCGGGGGTTCTTGCCAAGAGCATGGTGAAGGCATCGTCGGCGATGCCTTTTAAAATATGCGTGATTTTGTCAGCCTCTGACATGTTCAGGTCGACTTCCTTGCACAAGTCAAAGATGTCCTCGATATAACTTGTGAAGGACTCGCCGGTCTGCTGGACTCGTTCACGTAAACGCTGTTCAGCTTGCAGCATACGAACAGCCGGACGGCCGAACACATCGACGACAGCGCTTTTAAACGCGGACGAAGTCGGGAAATCAGATGCGTGGTTGTTGTACCACATGCCAGCCAAACCCGCGAGGTAAAAAAATTGCCCGCAGCTTCCCTCGGGGGAACACTGAGGAGGATGCGGAGCATATAATTGGTTAACGGGGTGTTAAAGTGCAACTTACTTGGGTCGATGGCTAAATTGGTTAACGTGGTTGTGAAATGGGGTGTTAAATTGCGACTTACTTGGGTCGATGGCTAAATTGGTTAACGTGGTTGTAGGAGGGGGTGTTAAATGAGTGAACACGTACACACGTATGCGAAAGGGCGGCGCTGGTCGAAGGGACGTCGATCATTGTGTTTGTGGATTCGTTGGAATTCATTTCACCGCGACCTTGGACGTCGACGCGCCGTACAAACCAACCGACGAGCGGCAACTGAGCGAGCGAGCGCCGACCTTGAGTATATATACAGCGCGACGGCGCATGCACTGTCAGCTGTCGAATGTTCGAGAAGTGGGAGAAGTGCAACGGCGCATGCGCGCGCGTCAGCTGCCGATGTTCTCGAAGCGCGACGGCGCATGCGCGCGCGTCAGCTGCCGATGTTCTCGAAGCGTGACGGCGCATGCGCGCTACATTATACAGATAGCGAATGTTCGTGAAGAGGAGAAGCGAACGCGGTGTGTACAAGGAGAATTAAAGAAAAGTTGCTGGAGTGGAAGTTCCTGCGATGCCTTGCCAGCAGAAGTGAAGCCACCTATTGCCACTGCCAAGATGGCGGAAACATGCTCTTTTCTGATAGTGCCCGCTTAAAGATCAAGTGACTTTGATACGTTATGTAAATACTACGGTAGTTCTATATTAAAGGATGGTTGTTCCTGACGAAATAACACTCAGAAACAAATATGGATGACTGAATCATCAAAGAACTTTGCCTCCAATTAGAGGCTCACTACGGAAAACTAGTGACTTTAAGACGCACTTGGAGCACTATGAGGCCCCAAAAATGTTGGTTGCATTAAACTCGTTGGGCGTTCGAGGGAAACGCTTCGTTTTAATCGTTGGGCGTGCGAGGGAAACGCTTCGTTAAGGACGTCCCTGATCGTTCTTCGTCAGGGGCGTCCGTCAGTACGAGTCATGGTGCCCGTCGCGTCTTGGACGCCTTCGAAGGCGCTTGTCTTCGACGTTGTTGTCCCTACAGGGACTAGTGCCGAGACCGTCGTTGATGCGACGGCCTCAATAGTCGGCCTCTCAGAGGTATACTGCGTGCAGCATCAGGGAGCTCGAAACTTCCAAGTCACCGTTAAGAGCATGGCCTCCATGTCTCTAATCGTCAATGCTGGCTGCCTGGTGATTGGCGGCGAGCGTGTTCAAGTCGTTCCCGTTGGCCCACAAGTGACCAACGTCGCCTGCCTGTTCCTGCCATCGTTCGTCTCAAACGAAGCTCTCGTCCAAGCGTTATCCCCATATGGCAAGGTGCTCACTGTCACCAGTGGTTTGATGAGCGGCGACGCGGCGTACTCACTGGAACGCGGTATGTTCGAATGGACATGAGCGCCGCTAATCCTGTGCCGAACTACCTGCGCATCTCCGGTCACCGTGCTACGTTTGACTACCGTGGTCTCCAGCGTGTATGTCGAAGAATGCGGCTCAGGGGACCATCTACGAGCCCAGTGCACAACACCGTATTGTGGTCGCTGCGGTGTGCACGGTCACGTTAGTGAAGGATGTGACCGCCCTGTCGACGCTGCGGGGACGGCCGCCCAACTGTGGTTTGCCCTGTCCGCCGCTCTTACTCAGACGCTGCCCGCTGGTGCCTTTCCACCACTGACACCGGCAACGGAACCAACTACCGACTCGGGGGACGCAGAGGAGGTCACCGATGCTGTGCTGGCCTCACCCCTACAAGTTCCTTCAAACGAAGCTCACAACGAAAGCGCGATTGTCGATGCGACGCTTGGCGCGTCGGCCTCCCCGCTGGTGCAGGAACCGTGCGCTTCGAAAGACGCAACGCACTGCCCTGAAAACGGCGTCGGCGTCTCTTCTTTGAGCCACTTGATGTTCAGTGCACAAATGACCCCAGTTATAAGGCTGCTGCTGTTGGAGTTGGCCCTACGACCCCTGTTATTTTGGAAAACAGTGGCGAAAACCCCACAGCCTCTTCTGTTGCTGCCGCTCCGACCATTTCGACATCGCGTCGTACACGTAAACAAATCGCCCACACAAAGGGTGTCTACACCAGACTGCCGAGACGCGGACAGTGCTGCCAGCATCAAGAATGTGGATCCAAGCTTGCCGGCGGCTCAGTCCCTACCTCCTCAGGACACGTCTTCGGAAGACGGCTTCAGCCTGGGACTGGATAGTAGCATCGGACTGTCTAGCCTTGCTGATTTTGACGTTGAAATGGAAGCTCCACGTGAAACAAAGCGAGGGCCAACTTCCAGCTCTTGCTCCGATGAACGCAGTGGTGGCCGTGGTAAATCCCAACGGTCCAAACAACCTCGACCCTCTTCTGGAGGGTCGAACAGTGCGTTGTAATTTGGTCGAGCAAGTGTCCCCTGGACACTTTCCAGGACACCGTCTAGAAACTATGCGTCCAGGTTAGTCTTTACTTTTTATTATGGCTACTACACTGCATATTATTTCATTGAACGTTCAGTGTTTTCGCAGTCCGGCAACGCAGGCTGAAGTGATTAGTGTCGCCCGCGCTGCAAATTGTGATGTTTTGTGCCTCCAGGAAACATTTTTTTTCTCGCTATCCGACGTGCTTGCTTTTAAACGAAGGTTCAACCTAGATTGTTATTTCTCTTTTGCTACATCTCGTTTTACGGGAGTAGGTATTATTATTTTTAACCGAGCTCTATTAAGGGATCATCATGCTTTTTACGATGGCGTGGCAGGGTTTTGGCTTTAGACTGTAGCCTACTTTTCTTTCAGATTAAGGATACTGTGTGTGTATGGGCCAGCGCAAGCTGGACAGTCTAGTGACTTTTTTAGAGACTTGGATGTGTTTTTTTTTCTTGACGGTCGTGATGTCATTTTGATTGGCGACTTCAACTGCGTTTCTAAATACGCGAACCGATGTACAAGGTCCTGGCTGGGGCCGGTCTGCTTGGAATTCACGCGAGCTTCGCCGCCTTGTCCACCACTTTTCATTACTAGACGCGCACAATGTAGTGCCACGGAAATACCTTTGTTAGGACATGGCGACGTGGACCATCCTCCAGCAGGCTCGACCGGGCTTATATCCCACGAGCGTTAGAGGCGTTTGTCTCTGATTTATGCGTTTCCGTTCCCTTCCCACCTTTCTCCTGTGTACGTATCGGAGCATCGGCCTATTGTCTTGAAGCTTCGAAGTTCCATTTTCCTGTCTCAGAAAAGCCATGGGCGTCTTGATGTTCGCGTCCTGCGGGACGCGCGCTCAAGATCAGATTTGTCACGCGCAAACGTTGTGTCGCTCACGGCGTCTGGTCCTGAAGATGGGGATGCGCTTAAAACACAGTGGCGCCTGCGCTGCGCAGTGGAGGGGCGTTCGCTTCGTCGACGCGTTTCTGAAGAGCTTGCTGATACCGCGATGAAGTTACGCATTGCTTTGCGCGCCCGAGACGCCTTCTCCTCTGATGCGAGCGTGGCAGCGTGAACTGCGTGAACGCTTTCAGCGCTTGACTGCTGCTTCGTCCCTGGCGGCAGCAGCATGGCGCTGTAGACACAACCCATGTGCACATCCCGAGGTGCTGCGCTACGAGACATTCCTTTTTTGGGCAATCAGAGCCACCTGTCTCTATGACAGCACAAAATACCAACTGCGCAGCGGCTTCCTACACGTGATCGATGGTTGTCTTGGCGCATTTTGAAGCAATGTCGTGTTCGGCCATGCGGACTAACTGTGATAAACACCGCCACAAGCTTAAAGTTTGCCCCGCATTCCTCGAGAAGCTGCAGACCTGCCCTGCAACATCCCTCCGTCGGCTGATGAGGTAAAGGCGGCACTGAAATCTATGAAACGTGGAACGGCCCCACGGCCAGACGGTTTACCCTGTTGAGTTTACTGACATTTTGGGATGAGATTGGTGCTACATTTACCGCGGTAATCCGGCAATGCTACGAGGGACGTGTTGTCTTTCCATCAAGTTTTCGAGATGGACGCATTGTGCTTATTCCAAGGGGTGATGCTTCCTCTGTTAATCCTGAAGATTGGAGACCTATCACGCTCCTCAATGTTGGACTATAAGATATTTGCGGTGGTAGCCGTTCAACGTTTGAGGGGTCTGTTGAACACCCTAATAGGTCATCACCAGACTTCATCAGTGCATGGACGAGAAATACACAGCTTGTCATATACCACCACGGGATATCATAGCTTATACTTTGTCGCGATCTGCGCGTGGTATCCTTGTGTCTTTGGACCAGGAAAAAGCGTTTGACCGACTAGAGCACGCGTAA